>VWZP01004435.1:127402-282869 GCA_013396995.1 Dicaeum eximium | reverse complement strand
GGGCGGAGGCGCCGCTCCCTGCCCTCGGCGCTGGGCGCTGCCCCTGCCCTGCCGTCCGGCGGCCGCCGCAGCGCTGGGCTCCCGCCCGGCAATCTGCGGCCCCCGCGCCCCTCCTCGTAACTCCCGCCCGCAGCCCGCCCCCGGCTGTCCCCACCCCGCCGCGGGAGCCGGCAGCCCCTCGGCAGAGCCGGGCGGCAGCGGGAGGAGGCGGCTCCCGGCGCCGCCGGAGGGGCGGCGGTTTCGGTTCTCCCGCCCAGCGCCGGTGCCTCCCCCGGCGCTCGGCCCGGCGCACCTGCGAGCCCTCCGCGGAGGNGAACACCGAGTCCCCCATGGGCGCGAACGGGCGGGCGGAGGCGCCGCTCCCTGCACTCGGCGCTGGGCGCTGACCCTGACCTGCCGTCCGGCGGCCGCCGCAGCGCTGGGCTCCCGCCCGGCAATCTGCGGCCCCCGCGCCCCTCCTCGTAACTCCCGCCCGCAGCCCGCCCCCGGCTGTCCCCACCCCGCCGCGGGAGCCGGCAGCCCCTCGGCAGAGCCGGGCGGCAGCGGGAGGAGGCGGCTCCCGGCGCCGCCGGAGGGGCGGCGGTTTCGGTTCTCCCGCCCAGCGCCGGTGCCTCCCCCGGCGCTCGGCCCGGCGCACCTGCGAGCCCTCCGCGGAGGTGCGGCTCCGTTCCCGGCTCCGGCCGTCCCAGGCGGACCCTGAAGCCCCACGGAGGCCCTGTCCCGAGCCCCGACCGCCCGGCGGCGGCGGCTCCAGCCCTCCCGTCCCGCAGCCCCGGGGCGAACATCGCGCCGGCCCCTGGCAGTACCTGGAGGCGAGGAACCTGGTCCTGCAGGCGAGGGCCTAAAGGTGAAGGAGAGAGGGACAAATAAAACACAACTTTCCTGTTCGTGGTTTTACAATGCGTACTTTGGGTGGACTGGCCCGTGATTCTTTAGCACGTAGACTTTGAAAAACAAAATGCTATGTCACGGCCTGTTCGTTGTTTTATGAATGTGTCTTTACACAAACTGTAGAAGATCAAACAAATTCTGAAGGAAAATTGCATTCTGCTGTGGTATATAATTAGTAGTGACTTCTGTGTGACTTGCCTGGGGAGATTGTTCCATCAATGGAAGTGTTTAAAAATGTATAAACCTCCCTCAGCTAAGCAGAGCCTAGGCCAGGCTACAGGATTTCCTGAGCCCTCTTTCACCTTTATAATAATTTTTAAATGCTCTGCACTAATCTTGGTAAGGGCAGCAATCCCCCCAGTTACTCTCAGTTGTTCTCTGAGGAAGCAGCCTTGTTCTAGTGCTGCATGACATACATGAAATTAATCACTTTTACTGTTTCTGACCTACAATCTAGGCAAATGCTACTAGCCCATCCCATTATCTCAAAACAGAGGTAGCACAGTACTTTTAAGGAGAAAGGAGAAGGTATTTTGAGAAGAAAAAGAAATGTGTACAATAACACAAAATACATCCTGGAAAGATGAATCAGTTGAGCCAAAGTTTGGCTGATGTATTGTACTCAACAAACTTCCAGTTATGGATCTTCCATGGATCTTAATCCCTATTGCAGAAGAAATAATCTTTAAGGGTTCCCATGGACAGTCAACTTGGCATGAACAAGGAACACAGTATCTGCATTTACCAATAAAGTCCATTTTTGTCTCTTGGGTGAACAATCTGTGCTACTCCCCTTCCTGGAAAACAAGGCAGCGTAGATACTTGAGCAGTTGCAGAGCATGTATTGGAAAGCAGCACCCAACAGAAAGAAACCTTATATAACAAACTTCAAATCATCAGACTCTCCAGGCATGTAGGTGGAAAAAAAAGGTAAAAAAATAAAACCCTGAATGTCTGATTTTCTCTTCTAAATTTCTGCTTTTTATTTCAAGAAGATGTTTTCAACTGGAAAACTCTGCATATATCATGCGCTCTGATTCCCAATATTGGTTTGTCTGTTCTGCAGGTTTGACCACAGAAAGTAGGTGACCAAGATGGGAAGAGGTTTGTGGGATTTCTGCTCTCAAGCTCTTTACCATCACCAGCTTCTTCTAACCAGATGCAATGCAAAAGGAAATGCTGAACATCACAAAAGGATTAAAACAGGGGTGCTGTTTCTAATAAATATCCCAAGGTGAAAAGAATAGTATGGAGGAGAGCAGAACCCCCAATGGTAGAGAAGGTAGAGAAGCAGCAAACCAGTAAAGGGAAAGATGTGAAACTTTGAGAAAACAGAGTAATTCAGGGAAAGGGAAAAAAAAAAAAAACCAAACAAACAGGAAGGCAAAGAATGCCCTAGAGGGAGAAGCCAGAGAGGGGGAGGACTAAAGGTGAAATTTTGCAGGTCAAACTTGTTTGGCCTAGAAACTCATTGCCACTGAAAAGGAGAGTCTGTCTCCCATTAACCCTCTTCGTCTCCCTCTTCCAGCCACACGCTGCCACTGCCTCCCCTCCCTCTGCCTCCGTGCTTCTCACAAACCAGCACAGCAAATGAAGCACACACCTTTCTTTCCATTTAGCAGACTGAATCAACCCTCTGAGGGAGGAGATGAGTGCCAGAGCTGGCACAAAAGAAATCTGGAGACTGTCTAGTTGGGAGTAGGATACTGGGGGCAGATGAAGAGCATGCATGGAAGTGCTTTGCAATAATAACAGGTTGTTACATTAGTGCAGCTAAGATTAAAAATAAAGAATACATGATAAGGAAACTGCAGTTGAACTTTCTATAATGACAAGGGAAGAGTTTTGAGCAAAAACTTACAGTCTGGGGAGTATCAACCCAGAAAAATGCAGGTTTACTAGATCCGGTTTTATTCTGTACATATAATATAAAAAACAGGGAGAAAAGATTCTTGTGTCTTCATGTATAAAATCTTAAAAGTTTTTAAAAATCTTAAGTTGCAGCTATCAGAAATTTCAGAATTCAAGATTTTTGTGTACCTAGTATCAGAATTTAAAACTAATTGCTGACTACAGAAGGTGTTTTCAAAGGCCAGATCTCAACAAAAGCTTTCTAGATTTTGAACACAAGTTATTGTGGTTGTGATTAGAAAGCTCCCTTATGCTGTGTTAATGGTGGCCAAGGAGTGTCTGGTTTCAAACTGCACAGGGTTTGGAGCCCACCCTGGTCTGCAATGAAGAGGAACCCACTGAGCTGTACTACTCAGTTGCCTGCAACCACCTGTCCCTCTCTTAAGCCACTTAGCAACCAGACAGATCTTTCTGTCCATTCTGATTAGGTTTTTACCCTTTCACATTCCATCCTTATTCACTTATGATTAATTAATCATTCATTTGTGATTCCTCCCTGCTGTTCCTTCCAAATTTCCTTCCTCCTTTATTTCCCTGATTATGTGTACCCAAGGAATAAATGCAGCTTGCTTTGGGAAGTGTAAACCTTCCAGGTCAGCTTCTCTTAAGAGAGGTTGCAAAGCATCACAGTTAACTTCCTGTATATTCATTCTGGGGCAACTCAATCAATTCATGCTTTCCATGATTCCCATTGTGGTTGTTCCTTACACAGCTTTGAGGAGCTGTAATGTGGGCTTTGCACCTGCAAACATAGATTTTATTAAAACCGTCACTCCTCTCCTGTTTATCATTTGTCATTGACAACAGAAAAGAGGAATGAACACTGTTTCAGCTAAAATTTAGTTGCTTGCAACACAGCAGCTGGGAAATGAGGAGGTAATTGAATCTTACCTACCTGATCATTAGTGAAGCCAGGTTTTGTTTTTCCAATATTACTGTAGGAACTGAGTGCTTTCTCAACAGCAACTGCTAATAAACAAAGGAAAATAGCTATTCAGTTGCAGGCAGCACACAATTATGAAACTGAGGAGAAGAGACTTCTCTAGTTCTCTGCCATGAACTTCACCTGGAGCTAGTGACTCAAGCTGTCTGACACCTCATCAGATGAGGTAGGAAAAAGTTTCCAAATGCATCCTATTTTGGGAGGGCAGCCAGCGTGATCCTTACTGCAGTAAAGGATTTGTCTAACCTAAATGTAAACATCTACAATGTCCATCTCAGCTTACCACCCTAGGCTTCCCTCTTCCACAGGAAGAAACCCATACATCGGGTGGATAATGTATGTCACTCCAAGTAGACATCTAAAGTAGGGTACATAAATTGAAGTGCTACTTCAGTGGAAGTCTGGGACAATTAGGTCAGATGGCTGCCCTTAGGGCATCTGCAGTTAAGTGAGGAGAAGCCCACCTGGGAGACCAGCTATTAAAGCTCACCTGACTTTCAGAGAAGTCCTTAACAGTCCCAGTGCCTTGGTTCTTTGCAATCAGAAAAGCACAGGCTACCATACAGGTGAAAACACAATCAATACCTTCAGGTGAAAAAGCTTGAAGCAAGCATGAAGGTCTTGTTTTGCTTGACCTTTCTAATAGTACATGAATGCAGCTTCCATACAGAGGTAACTCCACATCTGGAAAAGACTCACCTCTGTGGCTGCTGAACCAGAGCCAAGAGTGATACTGGCAGCACACTTATTCCTTGGGGAATTAGCACGTTTCTTATTCTGGCCAAATATTCATTCAGTCCCTACAAATAATGGTCTAAGTCTATTTCCCAAAAAGGAGAGAGAGAAAAGATGACAGACAAGTGTATGAAATGCATGAAGTCCCATAAACAAAACTTAGAAACTAAGGAATTGGAATTTAGGGATAATGCACTACAAAAATCTTTTGTTCAGAACTTTTTTCTTTTATTTATTTACTACCTATCAAAATATGTTGATAATTTCTCACCAGTTTGTAACAGAACTTAGGGAAATAGTACTTAATGCCCATGAAGAATGAAGTGCCATCTCACTCCTGGAGATGCTTCTTTACAATAATGACGCAAATCTTCTTAGACACAAAAAAATCCTATTTGGAAAGAACTTGATCGCTGTAATTTCCTAGATGTCTGAAAGCTCTTTATACGAGATCTAACACATGAAAGAGTCTGACCCCGTTACTGCTCTCAAGTAGTTGCCCAAGTGTTGCTCATACTGGTGGAGAAGTGAGTGCCTTATTCCTGGGGGTGGGTACAAAACATCCTAAATGCAAACACTTATCTTGTGTTTGCGCCAGGTGGTGCCGGCTGAGAGGAGCTGCACCCTGTGCACAGCCACAAAATGCTCCTTCATGGTCCGACGCTGAGAAGCCCTCGAGGGCAAACCAGACTCCAGATTATAACTTAAAGCTGTAAAGCGTGCTGTGCAGAGGGGCAGGAGGAGCAGCTTTTCTTAAGAATGTAATCAGTACATATCTAGAGGAGGTGCCTTGACTCTTCTCCATGCCCTCTGCCTGTGGTCAGTCAGCCGGAGCTGCCAGAGCTGCTGCTGCCTGATGGGCATCAGCTGGGAAGGAGCAGCAGCAACAAACAGTAGGGAAAGGTGAGAATCAAAACAACATGCCCCGGGGCCAAAAACAGCTATTCTGTAAGCACTTGATACAAGAAATGGACAACTCATGGAGCAATCACAAGGGAAATCTTTCCTGTAAAGTGAAAGATTTTAGCAAACATCCAGGAGTTTGTTAGCACTGGTGTGCTGCCAGACCCTCATGCAGGATAAATCACTACAGTTTTTCATTTTTAAGTCCCTATATATATCCCTATATATATATATATATATACTGTATAACTGACTGTACGTCAGTGATGTCCTACATGTGATAGTGCATATTACTGCACTATGAGTTATCAGCAGCATGGCAAAGAAATTTAATCTAAAATACTTTCGGTTTAGAAAAAGGTTAAATTACTTTGTATCCCATACATGTGCACAATGGTCTCTATTTCCAGCATCAGTGAAAATTCATTAGAATATCTTTAAACTAAAACTGCAAACCACTAACTTGTAGATCAAAAAACTCACCCTAAAACATAGCATAAAATATTTTTTCAACAAAAATTAGCATTAACCCCATAGGTCGCTAGAATTCATTTGGGTTTTAAAGCTGCAGAAGAAATTAGCAGTTATCCTGCCATATTTTTCTCTCCTTAGAGGCTGCAGTTGAAATAAATGTGACCATTCACTATTTCATGTGAAGATAAATGACAGGGTTTCAGGCCTATTTTTTTTTGTTTATTTTTCCCTGCTGGCACAGAACAAGATAAAAATAAGGGGAAGAATGCCAGGGTTGGGGCGGGGGGAAATAATGGTAAAAAAAGAAGTGTAACACTCAGGTTACAAGTATCAAAACAGGAGACTTCAGCATGCAAGCCAGAAATCTCAGTGAGATCTCATCTCTGTAAATTATACACGTCTGGGAAAGTAACAATTCCCTAGAAGATTTTTCTAGTTCCTGAGAGTGGGTAGATCTCCATGTATTTCCTTCCTTGTTTATCTCTTTGCAACTCACCTTCCCTGTAAAGTAAAACTGGGCTGTGCTCTCACTAGCAATTATCCTTCTCCCATAAATGTCTTCCAAGAACTGAAGAGGGAGAAAAACATAATTTTCTTTCATTACATATGACTTTTACAGAAATTGCAGCTATATAAAAAAAAATTTTAAACCACTAACTTGAAACAAGTCACTTACAGATATATGATCTGGTTGCTCTGATTAGAAAGAAGAATGCTTATCAAGAACAGACAGAAGCATGGGCTCCAATCTAAATTTACTATCTGAATATTTGACAAGAATTTAGGAGGAGAAAGGGCTCTTTCACAAACCAAAAGTTTATTCAAAATTGTTTCATTAATAATATGGGATTGTTAAAATCCATTTAGTCTGCGGAGTAATAACTACACAATAAACCTCCCAAGAAGTAACGTGACTACTGCACATTTTGATTTAATGTTGTAATTCATAAACCAGTTTTGCAGTGTAAAAGTAATTACTTCAAGACTGGAACAAGACCAAGCCTCTTGTGACCCACAATAATAATATTCATAATGTTAACAAACCTCTTCAAATGAAGTCATTGTTTAATACATTTCAGGCTATATGTGAAGTGGTTACAAACATCATGTTTTTGTAGTTGTCAATAATTTGGGGATCATGTAAGCAGGCGGACATTGTGTTCTTCTGGGTTTCAACTGCAAATTAAGAGTCAGGGTATTATTATTCATAGTCATTAATATTCATTATTATTCACCAGGGCTGGTTGAAAAGCTAGTGTTCCAGCTGAGAAGGAACTTTGCTTTTCAAAATTTGACTTTCATCTGATTGAGTCTAAAGCCAACATTTTCAAAGTTTTTGTGAACTATGAATTCTTATACCTTTTTTTTGGAGCCAGATAAAGACAAATCATGAAGCAGTCTGCTGGTTAGCAATGAGCCTGACAAAAATTCCTCTTTTCTCTGAGCCCTGGGGGAGCGCTCATGCAAACTGCCCTTGGAGTGACAGTCCCTGGGAGGCATCCCAGTACATCTCCCCTCCAGGGCAGGGAGCCTGGGAAGCCAGAAAGGCAGCCTGAGAATTACTGTGGAATTAGGATTTGCCACAGTCCTGTGAAGCCCTGAGGTCTTGGCACTGTAAAGCTGCAGGGCTGTGCCATCTTGGCATTGCCAAGCCCTGGCAGGCAGCCTGTCCTACAGCTGGAGAGGACACTGCAGAGCAGTTCTGCCAGCCAGCCCACACTGGTAATGGGAACTGAGAATTTTCAGGATCACTGGATCTGGGTTTGGATTGCTCGATTGACTTAACCAAAGATACGCACTCTTGAACCAGACCCAGGCCTTGGGCTGTGGGACAGCTCAGGAGGATTTTTCTCAGTCATAAACCCAGTCTCCATGCAGCCTGCTTGTAACTCAGGGATAGTTTTCCTGGATTGATTAGAAGTGAATTCAAGGAGTTGCAAATGAAATATTTGAAAGCCAGTAAATCAGTTTTTTCCACTACAGTAAATTTCTACTCATTAGCGTGATTAATGGCTTTTGAAATGTTTCTTCTTTTGTATTTATAGAATGGAATCATACCCAATAACCTCACACAACGAGTTCCTTATGAGGTATTTTGAACTTGTATATATGACTGTCCACTGAATTAGCAATGAGCATTTTTACAGTGTGCTCTAGCAATTTACATTCACTGTCTGGTTTTACCCTGAAGAACAGGAACAGTTACAATTTCACTGTGTGGCTTCAAGCAGTAATGAGTTTTATTTGAGCATCATTTTCCCTGGCCATAGGTTTATTGTTGTTTTCACCTTGAGGCTGCAAAAACATCAAAGAGTATTTGTTTTCTAGTAAGAAACTTCAGTCACCTAATGATTCAGGCATAAAAGTTCCCCTGACCTGTCATGACAGGTGAGAGAGAATATGAGAGAACAGACTCCAGCACTGAAAGGGGAGATGGAGAAAAGCAGAATGTTAAACACTCTGTATGACTTTCACCTAAGTCTAAAAGCATTGTAAAGAAGTTAGGAAAAGAGCAAACAACAACAACCATGTCCAAGTGTTCTAGGTGTGACTCAGATTCAGATTCAGATAGTTACCCATCAGTGTCTATGCATGAGTTATGCATCTTGGTCCCCATTTAGTCACTGAAGACCTACTCTATGCAGACAGTAGAGTTGAAAGAGTTTGGGACATGGCAGTCTAAAGCAGATGCTGTGTTTGATCTGCTGGACACATTTCCAGACCCAGGTGAGTGCACTGACCGTATGTGCCCACCTGGAGAAGCTGCCATTGCAGACACATCCATGTACAGAACCCTAGAACAAGCTGTGCTACCCAGAGATAGGAATGGCTATGTTAAAGACCTCTGGTCCAACTGCCTGGATAGCCTGATAGGTTCAACAGTCATGTGTCTCTACAGTCTAAACCAATGCAAGTTGGAGCTTGGGGAAGGGATCTGCAAGAAGGCCTATCTTTTATGTCCAGGCAAAATGGATTAATACCTCACCCAACAAGACCCATGGACTAACCCGGTACTTAGCAGTGCACATTGCAGAAAACAGCCCTGTAAACATAAAACAAAAGGTGCATTTACTGTACTTTTGTTCTCCCCTGCAGCAGTCATGACAGTTGTACTACATGTGACTGCATGTAAATGTGGCATCTTGCTCTCACAAATTAGTCTACATGCCAAAAGAGCTGAGTTTAACTGAAGAGTTACAATATGTAAGTGCTCAAACTGCTTCCCAGTTGTGTTCAGAAAAAAGGTTAAATCACCCAGCACTTGGGCGTCATGTTCTCCCTGTTACCTGGAAACTGGAGCTCTGAGTGCAAGCACTCTAGAGAAAGCGATTTAAAAAGCAACAGGAACAGGAAAGCACCATTCATATAAAACATGCACCATCATCCAAGCAGTTTCTCCGATTGCACAGCTGTATTGTTCGAATCTGCAGGATCCTTTACTTGATGGAAGTGTACTGAATTCCTCATAGCTTGGGTACAATTATTCCAGTGTACCCCATACTGTGGCTATTCCCTTTGCAGGGCTTGGAGGAAGGTGAAGGCAAAGCCCAAACCCACAGCCTTCCAAATCCAGGGATCCAGAGGTGGCATAGTCACAGTGCTGCTGAGCAAGGACACTTATGCTAATCTGGGAGGGGAAGATCCCTCTGGGCAAAACAGCTTGGGAAAGGCTGGGTTGTATAAAAATGTTGGCCATTCTCAGGCAATTGTTTTGTAAAAAGGTAAGCTATGAATTGAAAGCATTGAAGCTGTTCCTAAAGATTCCCCCACCAGTCTGCTCTCTTTTTCCAGTAAGGACACCCAGTTCCTTTGTAGTTAAATTCCTCTCAAGTGACTTGTATTGCTTTAACTGTCCTGGTAAGACTCGAAAAAATGTAAGTACAGAAAAGGCCTTGGAAAGATTCACTGCAGTTTTACACTAACTTGATAATACTGGTGATTTCAATGAAGCCAGCATAGGGAAAGCAGGAATAATGCTGCAATGAAAGAGAGCCGTGCTAGAGCTGTGCTCTTTATTCTCCCTTTTTGTCCCGTTCCCTTGATTAAGCAGTCGAGGAGAAATCTTGGAAGTGATCCTGTACACGATTTGTGCTCCTAAGCAGAGCCAGAATGCTGCGAGCCAAGCGCCAGGCTGAATATCCAAACTTTTACTGTTTATATTGAGGCATATATTCCCTGGGTGCTGGAGTTTGAGACCACTTCTCCCCACACACCAACTGGGAGGTATCAAAGTCCCTGTGCATTATCCACCCATTCACCTCCAATTAGGAAAAGTGTCCACAAGATGCCGAGAACAATAAAGTGTTAAGGAAAAGGAATTCATCCACACAGGACAAAGAATTTAAGCTGTTTACAACTTTGTGCTCTCTGATGTTTATTACAACCCCCGCTATAAAATCTGTCTCCATCTGCAGTACCTTGTAGTGAGAGAGTTAATGAAAACCCAA
The DNA here is from genome assembly GCA_013396995.1 of Dicaeum eximium. Lineage (NCBI taxonomy): Eukaryota > Metazoa > Chordata > Aves > Passeriformes > Dicaeidae > Dicaeum > Dicaeum eximium. The sequence continues at coordinate 272,564 of VWZP01004435.1, read as the reverse complement.
GCCACATTCCAAGGATGGCAATCCAGAATGAGAGCGACCTCAGCATTGTTTTGCTAAGATCTCAAATTGCCAATACTGCAAAATGAAGTAATGCGCCCTGTCAACATGTAGTATGCTCTATAAATGGGATTGCCTGTTCATCTGTCAGTAAAACACGCAGAAAAGAACTATTTGGTTGGCCTTAGAGCAGCTGACTGCTTGCTTTGACTTCTTCCTTAAGATTTATTTGAAGCATGAGACTGCTGAAAAACTCCAGTGAGTAAAAAAGACAAAAATATATTAAAATTAATTAAATTTATTTGCAAAGAGACCTCACTTTATGTGGCTGGTCTTGTGTTAGCATTTCTTTTTCATAATAATTAAATCTAAAGTTAACTAAAGCACTGAATGCTGAAAGTTGATTTCCATGAACTTCAGTATTAACTTACAAAATTTACATCTTTTTACAAACAGAAGATTACTTCAATAGTTAACTTAGAAACCTGAGACAGTTTTAATAAATTTATAGACAGCTTCCAGATTGAATTTTGCTGATCTGGGTTTCTTAGGCGGAGTTTATGGAGCCAGACTTGTCATATGAGCTATTTCTATAAGCCTCAGGTAAATATACACAGGGTTCATGTTGTAAGAGAAAGTGGTTTTTTCTCTTCTAAAAAATTTAAGTTAATCTTAAGCAAAAACAAAAGTTCATTCAGTACATTTTGTATTTGTTATTTTTGACCCATTTTGGGAAGTATTTTCCTTCCACAGATCTGCACTGTCCCTGCTTCTGTCCAACTCCCTTTAACTCTTTCACTTATTTCACCACTCTGTTTCACAGACTGCTGCTCTGGTCTCTGAGTTAGAAATAGCTAAATGGCACAGCTGGAGGAAAGGAAAGGTTTTTCAGGTATTTCCTTCTCCTTCCCACCCAGCAGCTCTCATGCCTTCCCTTTCCTACATGTCTGCTTTAACTCAAGTTTCATAGAAAAGTTTGACCTCTCTTGCAAAACCAATTTAGAAGTGTAAGTTGTTACTCATGTAGCTGAAGTCCTGATGTGGATGCAATTACAGGGATCAAACAGATATGTTTTATTTCCATTGCAATTCAAAGTTGCTATGGCCATCTAAAGCAGCTTTATTAGAATATCACTCTGTAATAACAGAGTTCTTCACTTTTCATAAGTTGGAATTTGTAAACTCCATAGCCAAAGCTGTACCTCTTATTTAAGATTTCAGTTTAATCTCATTCTGTTGATGGAGCGCCACGTAAAAGTTTATTCATAAAACCCAGAATTAGAGTCAAAATACTCAGAGCCAAAGTATTCAGAGACAGGATGTCAGGATCAAAGGATCTGTAGCTTCCCTTTTAGGTAACACACAGGCCTGCAAGCAAGACAGGAAAACATCCCTCCCCCAGGTTTCATGTACAACATTTCTCCATCCACCAGTGGTACTGAGCTGAAATTTGCAAAGCAATGCAGTTTGTTTTTTTCTACTAAAGTGTGATACAGCATGCAGGTAAAGGATTGGGACTAAACATGCTAAGTCTTGCTATGGCAGATAATGTGAGGAAAGGTAGCATTAGCAGATAAAGAGTGAAGAAACTGATATGGCAATACAACAGGGATGACCAAAATTCTTGCCCCTTAGCTGAGAATGGACACCTTCATGTGACCAATGCCCGAGCTTAAGGGCTGGTTGGAGCAGGCTGCAATGCCTGCTGGAGCAGTTCTCAAGAGATGAGCACACAATGGCCAGAAGCTCCCACTGCTCCTCTCTGAAATTCCACTAAATTTCTGAAACTGGAAACCTACTCAGCCCAGCAAGGGTGTCCAAGCAGTTAGTGCTGGCTTAGCTCTACTCACAGCCAAGGATATGGATCACTCACTGTGCCAGCACAACTTCACTGCTGCCTTATGATGAAATTACGGCCCTTGAAATGCCCTGAGAGGGCTGCAGAGACTGGCTACAATCCATTAGAGGCTCCAAACAAAATGAGAGCAATGTTCACATGACAGAGACCTAGGCACACTGTCTGAGATGAAAAAAGGGTAGATTGTCACTGTTTGTTGGTACTTATGAGAAGGCAGGCAGCAGTATTTTGCTGATGGTGGTGCTCAGGCCTGGTGTTGTTCTACAGAACACTCCAACAAAAGATATGAGACAACAAAGCCATGACTCAAAATCACCCATGACAGACTCTTCTCCCTCTGCTCTGTACTGTCTGCTCCCAGCTGTACCAGCACAAGAAGTTCTCTTGTGATCCTGGGTAAATCAGTGCGCTAACAGAAATTACTGATCCCATGGGTCCACAGACAGAAAAAAAAAAGTATGCTGCTCCTTATTTAATTTTAAGTAAAAGCATCTTGGCTTACTTAAATGTGTGGCTTCCACACTGAAGATCTGACTGATTTCTTGTTTGAACCATAAACATCCAACTTGCATACATCCTGGTGTGTTGGTACCTCTGAGACCCACCAGCACAGTACAGAGATGAACAGATGGTTGCAGTGATGTGTTCCATCAGCCTAGGGGGACCCAGAAGACAATGCTTGTATATGTTTGCCTACCATCTGGATTATTCCAATAAATGGGATAATTTTGAGACTACTGTGGTTGCCCTGCTGATGTGTGAATGAATGCTTTCAGTATTGTGTTACTTCACTTCAAAAACACTGTGAAACGTTCACATTCATAAACATCTCCCTCTTACTCTTTATTTAATCACAGGCTGCTGGCAATGGCTGTAATTCAAGGTAGAAGCTAACTGCTCACATAGCTTTGAGTATGTCTGTACCAAAGACTGTTCATACTTCTAGAATTGTAAATCTAACTTGGTTCTTTTTTGCCTTTGTTTACAAAGCATTAGAGCAGTGTGGTGAATCCCACGGTGACCCCTGGAAATTTTAACTATGGGATTTGCATGGAAAATTGCTTCTTAACCAAAGGTAGAGGAAACTACATACCTCTGATTGTGATATCTGCTATATCAAAGCTTGATCTGCTACCTCGGGTATGACCTCAGATCCAGCTAAGGGTCTCAGATGGAGAAGCCAACTCTCAGGCATTTTACTTCAACTGGACAGAAAGCCACACAGGAAAGTTTCAATATTGCACCCCGTGTCATGACCTTTTATCAGTTCCTCCACATTCACCTACAACATGCCATCCAAGGAGCAGCGTTTCACTTTGGACTCTGAAGTGTGTAATCCTGCCAGAGGTGCAGCACAAAAAGTGCTGCAGGAGGTACCAGCCCACGAACCATGGTGCCCACGTGATGGAGGCCAAAAAGAGCATGGCAGCTCTGCTGCTCAAGGGCTGGCATGACAGACAGACCTACACTCCCGTTTCTGGTGGGAATCCAACCAAAACAAATGCAGGGCAACTCTCAGCAGAAGGGAAGAGAGCTCGCTGTGTCTGCAGTGAACTGAAGCCACCGATGTGCCTCAGCCTCGGCTGCAGCTGGACCATAGCATTCCTTTGGAGCTCATGTATTTCTCAGAGGCTTTTCTGTTTATTTTCTTAACAAAGCTTTGCAGACATTTTAAGTGCAGGAAGGGAGAATCAGATATTCCCTTCCCTCAGTTTTAAAAAATCAGGCTCAATTTTGTAAAGAGATATAGGAAAAAAATCTCTGTTAGGATCTGCCAATCCTTTAAGGTCTGAACTTCATGGCTTTTTTTAGCTGACTCAGAATCATTTAATTTTTTAACTATCACATTTATTTTCAATTGAATATTATTAAATGACCGATTCCATTATGGCAAAATTGATATTATTGTAATTGAACAATATGAGATATATCCAAAGGAAAATAAATTAAGTGAATCACTCTTCTTTTGATTTAATTTAATAAGTTAAATCCAAATACCTAAGTGAACTTTACAGTGTCTGTCACTTTGTCTGCAAGTAAATTCTTACTTCTTCCCTCCAGCACTGGAACATAAAGGTGCTGCCAATATGCGGATAAGCACTGTGCATTACACAAAACAGCAGTACATTCATGCCTTGTGTTGTAATGGAAACTCTCAATTTAAGATCTGAAGAGCAACAATAGAGCTAAGGAAAACTTGGAGCTACGATTTTTATCATAGCTGGTAGGATTTTTTTCCCCAAGTGAGGTCAGGAAAACTGACTGGGGAACTACATTCACAAGCTCCTCCTTGTCAAGCACAATAGGACTTAAATTAAGTCTGACTGAACTATGTTTCATTCAAACTTAGATGGCTGTTGTGCCCGTGCCACTGAGGGTGGAATTTGTCTTAGTGGACTGCAAAACACCAAAGAAGTTTCTCACTTGATGAGAAAGCCCTGAAAAGGTATGGTATCTGTGCAGTAAGTTAAACAAACAGCTGCCCTACACTTTTCAAACACTGAGACTGTGCAGACTCACAAAAGGTTTGATCCATCCAGGGGTGGATTGCCACTGGAGGAGTCGTCCTGCATCCCTCTACTCTTCTCATGTCCATCCCCTCCAGGTTTAGTGTGTTTGTGGCAAGGCTGCCACTCTGAAGGGAAATTAATGGTTTTATGGTGGATTAACTGTCTGTCACATGAATTCCCCCTGAGGTCACTCAGCTGCTATAGGTGTTGCAGGGGAAGTGGGAGGAATGGATGATTTCAGGTTGCTTTTTACTGGAGTAGTTAAATCCTTAAACTGGAGTAATTAAACATATGGTGCAACAGTACATTCTCTTTTCCCAAACCCTGCGTATTTAGGCCATATTACTCCAAAAAGAGATGATGACATTGTGTTGATTTTTCTACTAAAAGGAGAGCCTTTATCAGCAGTAGGAAATAATTCCATTGTGGAATTCACTGCAGCAACAGTGAGAACCAGGAGTAAAAATGGGTTAAGGAGTTTAAAAACGGAATAAAGATGTTCCCAGCCATCAGTGGCTATTAACATCACTCAGATTATTGTGCACAATACTTTCTATTGTGCAGAAGTCCCTAAATCACTAACCACAAGGAAGGGGAAAACTAACTTATGTCTTACACTTCTTAATTGTTCTATTGTCTGCTACACTTTCTTTAATCATCATTCCTGCCTCCCACAGGAAAGTGCTTTAGGGTGTTAGGGATCCTCTCTTCATCTCCACCAGTATTCCAGTTCTTATGTTAATGTACCTCACAGCAGCTTGGCACCTCATCTGTGGAGTCCCTCAGAGGAAAAAGTTGTGCTATCTCTAGCATTCTTGACGTGCCACTACCAAAAGTTTACAAATGCTGAACTCCTCTATAAAGAGTTGCTTGCAAAATAAAGCCTGAAAAGGGGAGGAAAGAAAGGAGAACCATGAAGCCAAATGTCTTCAAAAAGAAAAATGGAGCAGGGAAAACAGAATAGGCCAAAGTGAATTGCTTTTGGACCAAGTGGTATCAGTAAAGATGACTTTTTTACTAAAAGGATAAATAAGAACAAATACTAAGAGGAAATATTTTTTAAATTTTAGATTTCAGATTTGATTTTAACTTCACATGATGTATTAACTTAAGCTTTTGCATAAAGATTCAAGTTTAGACAGATCAAGTTTCTCTGCAGAAGAGGCCTTTAGGTCTCAGTAGGCTGAAGGGGATGTAGACAGAGTTTCAGTACAGCTGTTCACTGGTGCCCCCATTTCACAGGACATGAATTTGCCTTTCACTCTAGAAATCAGGATGCTATTAAAACAGATCTACAAATGAAAGCAGGTGCTCAAAAGTACTCTTGAAGAAGGATGCTTTGCTGAACTTGGAGCCAGAGGATTGGTGTGGGCTCAGCTCACATGACATTGCATTAATGCATGACATTGAAATATTGAAACACGGTCCTTTGATGTACAGACTCATATCCAGAGAATAAGACCCTCTGCTGGATGGCTCTTCTGACTTTTCAATTCATCAGTGATGGGGAGACCTAAGCAGAGCATAACACAATTTGACAGACACTCTGTCCAGAACCCCAACTCCCACCTGAGTTGTGTGCACAGCCAGACACTCACCTGCCTCCTTCAGGCACAGCCACAGCAGGGCAGGGGTGCCCTGCTCCTTCTCCAGCACAAGCTGCAGGCTGGGAACAGCAGCACATTGGGAGCAGCAGCACATTGGGAGCAGCAGCACATTGGGAGCAGCAGAGCTCCCATACCTGTGTTACAGAGCTGGTGGTCACAGAAGGCACAAGCGGGACAGGAGGAGTGCACAGCACAGAGTCTGCAGACAGCTTTGGTGCCCACAGCCAACCACACTTACTGACCAGAAAGGAGAAAAGCAGGCCTATATTTAGCAAAAAAAGCAGATAGGCTCTCTTGAGAAATGCGTACAGCTTTGAAAGATCAACATAAAGCAACGGCCTCATCCCTGCTCTTCTGCAGAGGCCGCCAGCAGTCCCTGTATTCCCCCACTGTCACCACCCTCTCTGCTCCCCTCACCTCCCAAGTGCTTATGTTTGGCACAAAAGGCTCTGCTCGCTCTCCTGGAGAGCCCCACTCATCTACTGCTGCTCAGACATGCAAAACCCATGCATGCCTTGGATGCTGCCATTTATGAGCATGAACTAGGAAAGAAAGCCAATTGTTGGATAATTTTTTAACTGGAGACTACTTTTAGATTATTTGGGCTTGTTGTCCAGAAGCAAAAGGGCATTTATTTAACCCACCACACTGCAGATTTTGCAAGTCAGATAATTTGTAGTCTGCAGAAGACACAGACCTGAACTCAAGAATGTCTGTTGCTCTTTAAAGCTATTTTTGCTGTCTAAATGCTAAGGATTCAGAACAGAAGCACAATGTGCATCACAGCTTTACTCCTTGTTTTCCACGGATACATTTTGTCCTCCACGACCCCAGGGCAGTGAGGCAAAGGAAAGGCAGCAAATTGCAGAAGTTTCCCTTTTCTGCAAGGAAAAGAGTTTTGAAGAACCATAGGGGACGGAAACTGCACTCCTGCCACACATTTCAGAGCTGCAAGGAAGAAAGGGGCTCCTGATTGGCCTCCTTCCTCTTGCTGCCACTGCTGGGAAGCTTTAACATCACTGTTTGCCCTCTGGCATTCTGCAGCAGGGGACACTGGAAGCTCAGAGCTGAGGTATTCTGCCCTCTTGGATGCCTGAGCATGGATGGGATCTCCACCTCACCAAGGTTTAGCACCATTATACAGCCACATCTTGTTCACGAAAGCAAAGCCAGACAGCGAAGTGATTGGAAAAACCTTTACCTTCACAAAAAGATTTTGCTTCTGTTCCAGCACATATTGTAAATTATCAGTAGAAGACCTCAAGATTTAGTAATTTGTTTTTAATTTAAGGGAATCTATTGACAAAAAGTTGTTTTTTCAGTATGGTGAGCACTTTTTGAAGTAATATTGTGTTTCATTGAAGCCCAGCTTTTTCATAGAAAATAAAGTTTCCTTATAATCACTCTAAGAACTAAGCTGCTTTTCAGCACATCAAACTCCATGAGAGTTGCAAATCCTTCCTTTATTTTTTATTTTTTAACCAGTCTTACGTATTTTCCCGAATACATTGTTTTGTTTGATTCACCTTTTCTCTGCTGGCTTATTTCTTTGGTCACCTGCAGTAATTATTCTCTTTCTGTTACTACTTTTAAAAATACCAACATTTTGGTTTAAAATAATTTAACAGTGCTCATCGCCCTCCTCTTGGACTGTGTATTTCCAGCTCTACCTGCCTTCTCATGAAAGGTGGCCTTAAGCCTCATTTTTCCTAACTTTTTACGTTATCCCTGTCCCTTGTTCACTGAAGTGGCTTGTTGTTTGCTCTCTGTTCTTCCCAATGTTTCCTGATCATTTCCAGTGTCACCCATGTTGTTCAGAGAAAACCATCACTCTGAGGACTTAAAGAGAAGACAAAGGATAAATAGAACTCAGAACCATTACCATGACCTGTAATAATACTTGTCCAGGGCATACACCCACTGAGAAACCCCCACTGTATACAACCTGAAACTGAGATCTGCCATTGCTTTAACACACTTCATCTTTAAACAGAGCAGTTTTCCTATAGGGAAGAACTGGATGTAATCCTGGATCAGATGCAGCTGAAGCATTAGGAGCCTTTCCTGGAACAGACTTGGCCTTCTTTCAAATTATGCTGTGGTGTGCTTAATTTGTTATCTATTGAAGTCCAGACCCTCTTCCTCACTGTTACTATATAACCTTTTTTCTCTGGGTTTGGATTAATGAAAGTTTGTCTTGGTATTTTTTTTTTCCTTTCATTGACATAACTTTATGATGTTGATTTTTTTCTTGGGAGTCCCAGGTTTTGCTAGAACTCTCCAAGGCAGTTTCAGTGCTCCAAAACTGTAACTTTCCAAAAACTGCAATAATCAACTAGTTTAGAATTCCAGATCATTCGTGAAAGCAAAATTAAGTATGGATTTACCCTTGACACAAAGGTATTTAAAGGTGTTCATTAATTCCTAAACTCAGTTCCACTGTGATGATACTAGCCCTGAATTTCATATCAACTACCTTATTAAAAAGCTTGTGATTGCTTCAAAAATAGACAAGCATTGCAAAGTTTTCTCTGTTTTCTAAAAATATATTCCCCACAGTATATTGACCTGTTACTGTTTACAGAGGAATCTCTCTATTTACTTTTTGCTGTGCTACATAATGAAGTGAGAGAAACTGGCCAGCAGCTCCCCGGGTTGTTTACTTAGCCATTTACAGAGAGGAGATCTCAGCAGAAATAAGTGCGGGTATTTCCCCTTATTATATCATCTGAATGGCTCTATCTCTCCCTTCAGGATGCTCCAGTCTAAATCTCCAGGTCTAGCTTATCCTGAAGTGTTCTACTTACCTGAGACTAAGGAGTTTGTTATTATGAGTAAGGAACAACACACAGCTTTTCCTCTTTGGACGTGTGCACAAACCCTGGCTGGGTGTGAGCTCTGGAGGTCAGGAGCAGGGTAATGGTTCCAGCTGGATTCTCTCAGCACCGGCACTGCTTGTCCCACCAAGCCCTGGCTCATTCCCTGGGGAACATGCAACCAGCCTTTTCTGAACAACCATGCAACCAAACAACAATGCAGGAGGAGCATTGTTTGCTGAACAAAAAGCTACTTTCAAGTCACAGAATATTCTCAGTTGGAATATTCCAGTATCAAGTCCACAACCTTGGCATTATTAGCACCGTGCTCTAACCAGGTGAGCTCATGTCAGTCCCATTTGACCACTCAGTAATTATTCTACTGTGTACTGCTATTCTACTGTGTATCACACTGTAAAATGCACTCAGCCATCCATCAGCCTGGTGACCCAGAATTTCTTGATGCCCAAGAAGTGTCTCCCTCCCAGCAGCATCAAAGGCAAAACCCCACTGTACAGCAGCTACACTGCCCTAAGCACAGTGCCAGGGGCAGGAACTTGTTCATCCAGGGCTGCTGCCAAACCACTCGCGCTGTGGAACCACAGTCCAAAACACACAGCGTTTAATCACAGAACTTGCTTAGGCAGCTGCTGAAAAGGAGAGACAAGTTGCTTACACATGCATAGTCCTGAATGGCCTATCTTGTGTGGACTTCAAGGTGCTTCATAAATATCATCTAAACCCAAATATTATTTAAACCATCTAAAAAGAAACCTCTTCTCTGCGAGTCAGAGCTGTGGTTCACACACAGCGAGGCGATGAAGTGGGTACTGACATCCACCAACCATTTGCTGCTCAGACGCAGTGACCGCGGCAAGGAAAGCTCAACAACATCTGAAGCAACTTCCAGAGCCCCACAGCCCAGTACCTCAAAGAAAATTGAAATTGTATCACCCTATGGTCTCAGGAAGGGTATTACAGTAATGTCAGCTCCCATTTCAAATCACCAAATGCAGGTAAAAACATGATTGGATTGTATTAATGTGCTTTCTTACGCTTTTCTTGTGTATGAATGTGCTTTCTGAATGCACATTCATATTAGGACAGCAGTGCTGTAGTCTGTAGAGGGAACATGGTTTTGAAGCTGAGAGCACAGGTCATGGCTTCTGATCACCTGGAATTCCTTCTGCTGGATCACAGCTTGCCTGTGGACTAGGCAGTACTGCCAACAGCTCACTCCCCTACTTGTGCATGTTTCTTTTCCAGTGCTTCTCACAATGTTATTACTGCTTTTCCCTCAGGTTTTAGTAAAAATTATAACCTTGTTTAGCATTTTTTAACTGTATTCTTCTAGTTACTGTGATATTTTAAAAGTTTCTTTTGACTCATTTTTTATTTCCCTCAAATATTTTTGTAGCCTGGAGAAAGACTCTGATGTCAAGATGGGCCTAGCTTTGAACCCAGGGTGGAGAAACTTTTGATACACTTCCAGACTATTTAATTCTCCACTCAAGTCTCTCGAGTATCCAAGAAAATCAATTTTCCCAGGCCCTGCTTGTCTGTGAGATGCTGGAGAGTAAAGCACCCAGTCTTTCTGAGAGGTAAGGTGCTGATTACACAACTATCAGCACATCCTGAAAGCTGTTTCCAAAAACTAATATTGTGTTTGGCATCACACAGAGTGCTTCACATACCCTTTAGAGGGGAAAGCAAGTGCAGGAAGGTGAGGGGTTTTTAATATAACTTGCAAAGAAGAGAAGTATGGTGTTGAGAGATAAGACAACCTAAGATGCAGCTCAGACTTAGCCAAATCTCAGCTGCATCATTCACGAGATTTTGGTTTTGTCATCTCCATTCAGTGTGGTCATGCATCCAAATTTGCCCCAAAAAACTGTATTAGACTGAAAATTTTACACTCTCTCCTCTAGTACCCAAGATGTGTGTGCTGCAGCATTTCAGTATAAACTGCTGTACATGGAGACAAGAAAGCTCAGAGATTTCAAAACCACTCCTCAAATAAGACTTCTTGCCAAACTGATGTCATTAATGGTTCTTGACACATTCAGTAGTCAAGAAGACAGCCGTGAAAAATGATCAAAACTTCATAGCATGTCTTCGAGCAATTCTATTGTTAAAATAAAAGAGTTATTGGTAAAACATCAAAGTGATCTGAACAAAAAAACCCTTATTACAAAACAAAACAATTTCCGTATATATATATATAAATTAAATATTTATATATATATGGAAAAGGAAGCAGGGCAATGCAAATTTTCCCTTGAAGCTGGAAGCAAAATTTTCTTTATTGGCAACTACCCAACTAACTTTCCTTAAAATACAATACAGTAAAAAGAATCTTCTCTTCCCACTTCTTCTGTTCAAGTTATCCAAAATATTTACCACGCAGACCAACACTACAGCCACGAGCACCCAGCCAGCCTCCCAAATACTGGTTTTGTTCAACATAAGAGGGCCCTTGGGTCCAGACTGGGTGGGAGATGTCTGTGAGGCTGCTGCCTCCCCCACAAAGCCAGCACCCATGCGTGGTGCTTCCCTACAGCCACTTCTCCCAGTCCTCACAGTGAGGAGCTCACCCCTCTCAGCTTTTCTCCTGTCATGAAGACATTTTATAAGTTTCTTATATGGAAACTTGCTGGACTTTCCTTTCCATGGGAAAGCTGACTTCTAAGCAGATTTCTGTAAAAACAAATCTGTGTTCAAGGACATTGCTGCCTCAGCTGCTCTCTCTCCCACAGAGGAGATGAGAACTGTCTCTCTTTCTTAACCTATGATATAAAGAATTGTTATCTCTGTGATTTTGTAAGCATTCTGACAGTCTTGTGCTAACCATGGAGGAGAATGCATGCTAACTCTGAATGTGGGCACCTATAGCCATAAAGCTTTCTGAACAATGGAGTCATTTTAATAAATAATATAAGCCTTCTGATAATGGAGTCAGAGAGTCGTGATTCATCATCCCACGCAAGAAGCGATTGTAATAAAAGGGGTCCCCGCCGTGATCCTCGTCACCACAACATTCTCCCCTCTTGCAATGGACAACAGCTGTAAATTAGGACCACTTCACCAATGCTGGCTGGAAGCCAGAGAGACCTGCAAACACATGGAGCCTTCTCCATCTCCAGTGATATCCCTGCAGCAGTGATATTCCCAGAGCAGCACGATTCCTTCAGCATGGCTGTGATAGCAGAGTCCTGGGCGTGAGCAGAGACCTCTCTCTGCCAGGTGCTGCACAAACAGCATAAACCCACAGTTTACTGAAAAAGCAACCAGAACCTGAAATGGACACTCCCTTCCTCCCGAGCAAAGGAAGGGAAAATAAATAAGTGAGAAAGATAAATAGAAGCCAGCAGAGAAATTAGTGTCCAGCCTAGAAAATATTTCAGAAAAAGGGTGAGCCTCTCAAAATGGTATCTTGAGAGAGAAGCACAGTTGCCAGGAATCAGAATTATTTCCCACCAAGTTTAATATGTTTTAACAAAACACAATTAATTTCTTCTGTCCTGAAAGAATATTTAAGCATTCTTTTAATCAGTGTGAATTTTTTCAACCTTCGATTCATGGCTGTTTTCACCCTTGGCTTTGGAGCAAAAAGCTCTAACCTATTTCTCTCTACCACTGGAGAGAAATAAAAAAAAAAATTAAAAGGAAAAAAAGGAACCAGGCTTAGAAAAAATGCTAGCAGTTTCTTTTCCAAGACAAAAGAGGACTTTTGAGATTGCAAGCAGGTTCAACACTAAGCCTCTGAAGCTAGTGTATTTTCCCAGATGTATTTTCCTGGATGGAGTATCTGGTGGAATAGCGGTGGACATCATGGGACACAGCCCACTGACAACACACTACTGGGAACAGCTAATCATCCTGCTGTTTTCCTGCATGATCATTACTTATCAGGTATTTGAGCTCAAATGGAGAAGACAGAGACCATATTCTAATGCTATGCCTGTGAGAAGGACAGAAATCTGGCTTTTGCCCAAGAAGGACTGGATGACTCCTCAAGCCTGCCTTTTTTCAACACCCAAGAAAAAAAAGGAACACCATGCTTCTCATGTTTGTTTGGTTTAAGGTAAAGACAGATTTTGAAAAAGGGGTTCTCAAAAATGGAAAAGAGTTAAACCCAAGCAAAAGGACAAAATCATGAGACCTAGTGAGCAATTATCAATCAGCAGTAGAAATTGATTTTGCAGTTTATTTAACTTGGTTTTGCTGCATAGTTTGGCATTTGAGCCATATACTGGCTGGGACAGTTTTTCCCCAAGTATTTTTCCGAGCATATTGTTCCCAAGACGGTGTCCTTTTAATAACCCAAGTCATGAATCCAGAGGCCTTTTCTAGCAGCAATCCCTTCATAAGCATATAAATCTGAAAGGTGAATTTGCTTACGATGACCTAGCATGCTCATGTGGGACATCAGAGATCTGGCTAGTTCTGTGCATTTGGTGTCCACAGCACATGGTCAGATGGAGTGGGTCCACTCTGTTCTACCACAAACCCAGTGCAGGTGGGACAAGCACACACCCCACAAGGAATCACAAGTGGTGCTGAACTTTGGTGCTTTTGACTTTTTTTTTCTTTTTTTTCTTCTTTTTTTTTTCCCAGAAGTCTCTCCCAGAACAAACCTTTTTCTTTCCTTGTTAAAAAAAAAGGCTTGGCACTAACAAATATTTTTAGCAGGACCTGTTGCAATAGAACGAGGGGCAATGGTTTTAAAATAAAGGGGGGTCAATTTAGATTAGCTATAAATAAGTTTTTTACAATGAGGGTGGTGAAACACTGGAACAGATTGCCCATGAAGCAACCTGGTACATGTCTCAACCCTGGAAACATTCAAGGTCAGGTTGGATGAGGGTCTGGCAACCTGATCTAGTTGAAGATGTCCCTGGTCACTGCAGGGGATTGGTTCTAGATGTCCTTTAAACATCTCTTCCAAGTCAATTATTCTGTGATTCTAAAATAATCCAAAGGATTTCAAGAGTTCTTCTTGTTGTCAAAGTAGTATCAGACAAAAAACTACCTTTCTTCTGGAGGAAAGCAAGTTCCAAAAAAAGTTATACAAATTTTAGAAAAACATTACATTATTGTGCAAATGATCACAGTTTCTTATCACATTAGGTATTCAAGCTATTTTAAATTGGTTCTCAAAGTAACACTTGTAAACCATATTAGTCATAATTTTAGAACACATTTACCTATGGATGACAACCAATTGATTACTCAAAAGTTCAGTGAGCTAAATAAAACTACTTCTTTTTCATCTAGAGATAAATCCTTAGTGCCCAAAATATGTAATTGAGATATGCATCCAAGCATTAAAAAATATGTTTAATGAAAAGTACTTTTCCAAGCCAGCAACTCTTAGGACGTAAAGCATAGATTTTTGTAAGGGTAGATTTGCTCATGTAGCCATATTTACTGTAGATGTGTTTTTATTTGTGTTCATTGGTGCCTCAGGTTGCACTAGAATCCATAAATTTATCATGCTATGTTTCTTATATCCCAGAAATTCAGTCTATTTTACTCTTGAGGCTCAGCATGGTAAGTACATCAAGTGACATTCTCAACAACACAGAAGATGTATTTTAACCTGCTGCCATTTTTCAACTGTAGTAATAAGGCTCTGCCACTGAAAGCCTTCAGAAAGTTTGTGCCAGCACAATTAAATGAGGATCTAGAGAGGTTTGCAGGGATGCAAACTAACTTTTCATTTGCTTCATGTGCACAAATTATGTTTATGTATCAGCCCATCAGCAGTGTTCATGTGACCTTCAGCATCAACTGGATGCTGCCTGATGAGATGGTGTCTGTGAGATCTCATTAATTCTGCCCTGTGTTTTGAACCTCTTCTCATCTACAGGACAGTACTGGCAAGAGAAGCAATGATTACAGTGGAGAGAAAAGGCTCTGCAGTGCTGTCTGAGATTCAGGGCATCTCCCAGCACCTTAAGGAGTGCTCCTGGATGAGATTTCCAGAGGGACGTCAGTCCGAAGCAAGAAGTGGATGCTATAAAAGTAGTGCTGGTGCGAGCCTGTGCTTGTTTTCCTCTCTGCCCCAGCCGCAGAAGAATGAGGTAAACGACTCAGCTCTCCACACACATGGGTCAGGCATTTCCACTGGCCCTGGAAGATTCCAGCTTTGTGACATGCAATAGGTCAGGGAATCTCTGCCATCATGAAATCAGGCTTCTTCACAAAGACTTTCGACTCCTGGGACATTCTTACAATGATTATAATTAGCCCCATTTTAAAGCTGGCAACCAAAGCAGGGAGGAATTTGCAAAAGATCGCACACACGGGTCGGTCTTCTCTGGCACATCCACATAATTCCAGGCAAGTACTTAAACACAAGACTCATAAATTTAAAACTGAATTTCCACCACGTCCTGTGTTGGAGGTCATGCTGAAGAGTACTATTAAAATTAAATTCAGCCCAAAATCTTAGGGTTAAAATAATTTTTAAATGTAGCCTTAAAAAAAATAAATACATGAGCAAAGAAAAGATCTGCAATAACACAGAGAAAATTAATTACCTAGGCAGACTCCTTTTGAAGTTCATGACTCATGCCAGCATATAAATGTCTGCATGAAGCCAGCTCTTAATGCTAATTTTGTCACTGTAAGAAAATCATAATGTTCTCTGAGAAAAACTGAGTGCATACCTTGCTATTGATTTTTCAAGAGACTGACTGGCAGAGTGCTCTACTATAACTGCAGATTTGTGCTAGTGCTCTAAAATGTTTTGCTAAATTTAATCTTTCACCACGGATATAAGAGACTCCTGGCCATGCTGCAGTTGGCCTCAGCTGCACAGAAGCTGTGGTCACAGCCACTTAATTTGTCCCTTTGTACTGAATATAGACATGCAAGTGTATCACTCAATAAGTCAAAAATCCCATTCCATCTGATGACAAAACCACAGTACAAAGAATACAAAGAGTAGGAGTAAGAAAAGATGCATTTTTATTAGAACTAATCAGTGGTTCAAACGTTCCCCCTGCTGCTCCCCTGCCAGAAGCTGCTGTGTTTATCAGCTGGTGCTGGCACAGGGTCACAGTGCCGGGCACTGACAGAGGTGTTGAGGACCTGGCCCTAACTCCTTCCACGAGACCCCTTCTTGGAACTATCACCTCTCACCACAGAGTTAATTTAGAGACATGAGCTACCAACTGGAGGTATCTGCCTTTTATATAGGAATTACCAAAGTGCTCCTTGGGTTTTTAAAATCTGAATGGAGCATTACAAGAGAAAGTGAATGTAATATGCACAGCCCTACCCAGCTGCACTGCTGGGCTGTATTACCCCAAAAGCTGCTGCTCCTCTTCGTCTCCCCTGGGAAGTCCCTGGCAGTGAGTGGGATGTGAGCATCATGCTGATACCAGAGGTGTCATCAACACAAGGACTTCATTGTGACAGAGCCTCTCCAAACATGCAGCCACACAAGGGGCCTGAAGCACCATGTCTGACAAGGCACTGAGCACAGCAGAGGTTTTTGACTGGCAGACTGAGAGCAGGTCAAGTGTCCTGGCAGCCCCTGGTGTGCCACAGGCTGCCTTCCCACTGAACAAAGTGAAAATAAGTGTACAAGAAAGTACAAGAGTACAAGAAAAAGGATAAGTTAAGGGAGCATGCCTCCTCCCAACCATCACATTCTCTTTGCTGATGGCAGCATGCACAGGGAGCAAGGCCCAGTCCATAAAAGCCAAGGCCCGGGGAAAATGTCACCTGCTGTCACCTACTGCACCCAGCCTCACCCCAGACACTGGGCACCAGGGGAACAGGCATCCAGCTGGTCCAGTGTTCACAGGGGCACGTAGAGCAGGGAAGGGGCAGGAGATGAAGGCAACACAGGGAGTGTCCCTGTGCAGCCCCAGCCGCCCCTATCCCACTCTGCAGGGTGGCTGGGCTGGCCCCGGGGAAGAAGAGATGAATGGAGAGTAAGACAGAGAGAGTGCTTGCTTCATCACATAAAGCCACAAAACGCAGCCTTTGCACCCAAGCCAGCACAGATCCAAGCAGGGACATTTGTATGATACAATGGCACATGGGGTGGAAGTCTGAGCTTGTGCCTCCAACGCAGACCAGTCTTATCCCAAAGTTCTGAACCCAAGCAACACCTGGAGGCAACATGGGAAGAAGCATCTCTGCATCCCAATTTCTAGGCTATGTGAAGGCAGTGCTTACATTCAAACGTGTTAGAGGGAAAGATAACCAAAGCATGTATTCTTTTCTTTTCCCAGAAAAAATTATATATCTTGCACTTTTTTACAGCTAATTTTAAACATGAAATGATTGTTACTAAGCTCATTAATTTCTTGCAAGTATTCTCAGAAAGTGAAAGAGAATGTGGCAAGCCTCGATTGATTTTTTGACTTTGTTATTATATTTTATTTGTATCACTGTCATGGACAAATGCACACATGGAACAATCAGGCAACTGGACAAATATTAGCATTTCCAGCTAAAGTAAAATAAAACCATTTGCCGGATGTTCCCATTCCTGTAGCAAATCAATAATGGGTATTTAAATTGTTGTTTAGACATCAAAGCTAAGATGAATGGGGACATTCTCATTTCTTTCCTGCTGCTATGCTTTCAGGCTATGCCTTTTAAATAAGGCCTGGCATGTGCAATTCACATCACAGAATAATTTATACTTAAAAGCTACAGGTATAATTTTCAGAGCAGCATGCCAGCCATCTCCATACAATGCTACATTGATTTGGCCTGTTCATCTTAATTGCAGCAATTGAAAAGCATCCCCAGTAATCTGTTATGTTGTTTGAATACCTTCTTCATTATTGCATCCAGACAACATAGCACTTGTTGGCACTAACCACTCAGCCTGCCAGGGAAAATCTATGGCACACCCCTGCTCAGGAACCCATCCCATGCTAGTCAGCTTCCAGAAACCAGGACAGTTCTGGGGCTTGAGATCAGACTTGCATACAATCATGATTATATTCTCAGGGTCCATTAATTTTGTCAGTGTCACTTCCCAAACACAAAGAATTCTCATCTTTAGGTCATATCTATTGGTATTTTACTAAATTTTGTGGGAGGCTGAAGGGAGAAGAGGCAGAGTATCATGAGGTGCTTGATGCAGCAATGATTCCTAGAAATGTTATGGATGTATTTATTCAACTAAGAGGCTCTTTGCTGGATATATTATTGGAGATGTGATTTATTTGTTATTTGATGCTCTGCTCAAGATTAATTCTGTTAAAGGCTTTACTCTGTATAACTAGAAGGGTGAAGGATGGCTATATTTTACAGAAAACAGGGATGTGGCTTTTTAAATACCTGAGAAAATATTTGCATTTGCAAAATAGGACAAACACAAGAGCATAAATCAACAACAAGCGCTGCAAGTACACTGTCAAGGACACAGACCTTAAGGAGGCCATTTAGTTTGTGTAACTTAGGCCATACATGGAGATGTACAATTCCACAGGAAGGTTATGTAATTTCTCTCCTAAGCAATGCAAAAAATAACAGTTATTAATTTGCGTTTCTGAAATGTGCAATGAAAACAAGATGCCTGCAGGTCCCAGATGCATTCTGTAATGATGTCCCTATTTTCCTGCTCCAGCCATGTTGACTCCAACGCTACTCCAATCCCTGCTCTCCTCTGGGCCCACCCACAATAAAGCACCATGATCCTCTCTTTGAGAGTGAGCAGGACCACACTTCTCTACTGACAAGAGATTAGTAGCTCCACCGAAGCAGAAGCTGATCCTTTGGAGGGGTCTTTAGCTCTGGAATGCTCTTGAGCCTTTGCCTTGCAGGTAAAGGAGAGATGCAACAGAGGCTAAATCTGCACCTGTATTTTAAATTGTAAGCACCAAGCAGACCTATTATGGAGACAGCCCAGGCATTAGTGGTGCCCAAATGTTGCTTCCAGATATCTGGTAAAGTAGCTTATACCCTGCATGAAATGAGGAAAGAAGCTAAGGAGCTGAAGAGATGAGTGGGACAAAATCTCCAGGCATAATTGATGGCTGTTTTCACCTGATCTTCATGTGATGAAACTGAGCCTCTGACTCATTACATTAAATTACATTTCCAAACTGCCACAGTAGAGAAGTGAAGAGTAAAAACATCACTCAGACACTAGAAGCTCTGGCTTTCAACAGCAGGTGGACACTGTAAGGGACCAGAAGAAACTACAGGAGGCATCTTAGCTTCAGCCAATCTTACTGAATTTAGCTAACAGTATTTCCCTTATCAAAGGCTTTGAATTTCTGACTTTTAAATAAAAAGGCTGGCAGAAAAATTCAGAATTGTAAAGACAATCGGTTATTAAATAAATATTCTTCAGTGCTCAGCTGGTCTCTGTCATGTTGGTATTAAGAGCAATCCCAAAAAATCAGGATAGAAATAACAACACTCTTATAATGTCAGGTGACAACAGAAAAGGGTATTTAAAAGGCATATCTATAGAATAAACATGTTTTCATTTTTCAGCTGATTAGCAAGCTAAGAGGTCTGATGTGTTCTTGTGATACAAAGTACAAATCAATACTGAGCTTTTAAACAACTGAAGCCAGTGGGCCTCCTAAATTCTGTTCAAAAACTATATCTGGTCTCTGTGCCAACAGTTTCATATTGTCATGGCTTATTATTGAAACACTGGGTTATATTTTGTATCAGTATGGTGGTAAAAATTGAGTTTGATCACACATTTTCCATGGGATAGCATCACATATATTTAATTCTTTTTTGTGGTGGTTTCCAAAACTCAATGGAAAACATACAACTTAGGTCTTGCATTTCTGAACTACTTAAGGAATATTCACTGTTTTATACCATCTTTAATATCTTTTTTTGTTCTCTGTGAAATTACAGATTTATAATAGCATGAACTTTGAACAAGAAGACACAGAAATTATGAAACCTCTGTTCTCAACAGCTTCATGCATGAAGAAAATCCAGATACTCACCTAGAGAATGAGGTCCAGACATTATTTCCTTTCCTTCACTGTGTTTTTTCACAGCTAGTTGCAAAGCTGAACAACTTTCAAACACTAGATACAACCATGCCAGCCTCTCTCAGTCACTAATAAAATGCCCTTTCTCTCAGTGCTTCCATTGTCACTCTTAACAATGTCTTTCAAATATGAAGAGACAAATCTTTTTTTTCTCATATCCACATATTAAAATTACTTTGTTGTCTTAACTCCTCTTTACAGATTTTTTTGGCTAGATGATAAAAGAAACGAATGTGTCTCAATCCATTGCAGTTAAAACTGTGTTCACACTCACTTTTTGTTCTTGTTAGAAGTATTATCAGCAAACTTGCCTGCACATAACCCATATTTTACCTATAAAAATAGCCCAAATAATCTAGCAGTAATGCAGGCTTTATATACGTGAATCCTTTCCTCTAATCCCTTCATTTTGATCCTCCATGTGGTTACTATACTAAAGCAACACAGGAAGAGCTGAAGAAGGATATTTGATGTGCACAGAGTAAGGGATACTCCCTGCTGCAAAGATCCTGTAGTCCAAGTGAATGACATAGACTGAAGCCATAAGGACACGTTTTTTGCCAGATCTTCATTTTACTATGACATTGGTGGAATGGAATAAATATAATTCAAGACACTTATTCATAAATATTCACTTCACAAAAGCACTCTTTTGGTAATGAAAAGCCTTTCTGAAAAAAAAGGCCAACATGTTAACAAAATAAAGGACTGCTTCAATCCGGGAACAGGGTCAAACCACACTAACTTTTTGTGTGTGGAGATATTTGTGGCTAAGATGCTATGATAAACCTTGCACATCTTCAGTATTTTAAACTGTAATATCATAGGGCCTTTCCCTGACAAAGGTCCTATGATATTACAGTTTAAAATACTGTTTGATACACATTGAAGATAAGCAAACGTGAGTACTTTCATTATAGATTCATGCACAGGGAAGTTAAATGTGGCATAGTTGAAAGAAACCCCCCTGTAATGTTTGGTTTCCCATTTTATTCAGTCACTAGTCCACATGTTCCCCTGAGTCCATTACATTTCAGTCCCTAAATTATTATTTCTCATTCTGTGTTCCTGATATTATCTTGATATTCTTGGCATATGTTAATAACACCCACAGGGCAGATAAACTGTTCTAGTGGTCTCAAAGTAATAAAAGAACAGTTCTTACCAGGCACAGAGGAGATTCCTCAGAAACCCATTAACAGCTGCAATGATTCATTCAGTTTTCCATGGATCTGTATTTGCTGTGGCATCAGCTTTTCATATTAAGAAATGTCACATTTGCTAAATCCCCAGTAAATGGCAATTTCCCCTCAACTCGTGCAGTTTGACAAGCACAGCTTCAAAGATACGTGTTGTGGGATGCAGTCCAGTAATGTATCTCTTTGGTTCAGGGGATTTGCCCAGCTCTGGAGCAATCTCCACCCTCCTCATTTTATCAGAGGCAGTATACTGACTTAAATGAGTTCTTGTATTTCAGGCACCACTGCTCCCCTCACACCCCCAGTCTTTCTTAGTATGGTCTCTCCTCCTCCCATCATAGGCTTTGTCTAATTCCAGAGAAAGCCACTGAGGTTCACAGCTGCTTTTTCTCACTCTGGGCTCTCTCAAGAGAGGCAGCAGAAACAGAAAACCTCACCAAACTGGACTGCTCAGCTGCTGACAGCAGTGATTTATCCAAGACTTCTCAGCAGCCATGACCTAACAGCATTTCTGAGATGTGACTTGAATTCATGATTATGAAAGAGCTGAATGCTGCAGCTTAGTGTGGTTTTTAAACCTTCATAGCTGTTGTCACCTCAAAGAATGCTCCAGGTCAAAAGGCTGGGTTTATACACACAAATATATATGTACTTATTTCGTATTTAAACAATGAAAAAAACGCTCTTCAAAGAGCATTACCCAAACCTTCAGCTAACAAAAGTCAATGGATATGAAGTCCGTGTGTGTTCATACACAAATGACAGATTTATTTGTTTATGGGGTTATTCTCACAGTGGAATTCTTACCACCTCATCACATCTTATCAGTGACTTTCCACGGTATCAACAAACTGGAGGACACTGGGAAAGCAGAAATTATTATTAAAGTATAACAAGATTGTATTGCATAAACAGACATGGATTTATTTTACCACTGGTGATATAACCCAAATATCTAGGTTTTAGGGCAGGTCAGTACATAGGAAACAAGCAGAGAAGCCTCTGAGGTGTCAGGTTGCCTTTGGACAAGGACATGACAAACCTCACGTTATTTAAGTTTAGGTTTCCTACTAACACTGACACTTCAAAGGTGGGAGCTCCTGAGCCAGGGGCCCTGGGAAAGGAGAAGTAAAACATCCTCAGCAAGTGGTCACTCAGCAAAGGCTTGTAAGGCTGCAGACTTGATGACTGACAGGAAAAATGAAGAAAAAGTCCAGAGTAGACAAGGGGGCCCCTAGAATCACAAACAACAAAGATAAATATTTTTTTTAATAGACTTGCCAACTTCTGATGAAACAAATGAAAGCTCCTAGCTGCCCTTGGATGTTGGTTCTGGATGCCAGTCTTTCCCAGGCTTTAGCTCTTTTTGCTCTGACTTAATACACCGTGTTGCAATTTATGGAAACTGATTTCACAGTGCTTGAGAGCAAAAGAAATGTGATTTCTTTTTTTTTCTTTTTTATTGTTGTTATTTAGAAAAGTTGATCTAGAAGGCAGCAGTCTCAGCTCCAACATGCGTTAGTGACAGTTTAAGTAGAAGTGTATTTTTTAATTTATTCAAATTATAATGAGGTAATTACAAGCAATCAAGTGAGAGCTGTTTAAAAGCTACTGGCCACAGCTGTTAGCTACCTCATCTCATCAGAAACCAGCACCCCCTCAGCTGGGGGATTT
The DNA here is from genome assembly GCA_013396995.1 of Dicaeum eximium. NCBI lineage: Eukaryota > Metazoa > Chordata > Aves > Passeriformes > Dicaeidae > Dicaeum > Dicaeum eximium. Next base: position 249,900 of record VWZP01004435.1, on the reverse strand, counting down.
AAGCAAACCTGTTTTATGACAGTGAAGTGCAAGAGCTCACGTCTTCAATTACTCAGCTGAGAAACCAGTAGCTTCTGGGAGTAGGGCAGTAAGTTTGTTACAGCTCCACATGGATCTGGAAAGGGCATATCTGACTGTGCCCACCAATTTGAGCTGTTCTTTCTCCAAAAGTGACTGTCAGTTTCTAGTTCATTTTGCTACTAATATTCCTCTCAGGGCTGCTAAGATAGTATGCGTTTAAAATGCTCTTCTCCTCTGAAAAATTATTTTAATTAAAATTATATTCAGAGGTCCCATATTTTTGGTTTTTACTAATTATCATAGCACATTTTTATGGTTTCCAAGCTAAAGGGTGCTTTCACTAACTGCCAGCTCCCAAATTAAACATGGGATCTGAAAAGGCTTTTTATTTCTCATGTCATGTTTTCCTGCCATTCCATCTTCTGGGATTGCATTGTCAATGATGCAATCATTGCAAGGAGAGCATCCTCCAAAGTCTCTTTGCATAAAACTCAGATGAGCCTGGCTGAATGTGTCTGACAGCACAGCACATGGTCCAGCCACTGTGCTAGGTCTGTGGATGAAATGGCAGCAAGCAAATACTTTAGAACTTAAAGTAAGAAAGAAATAATTACCATGAAAACATGAGCAGCGAGCACAAAACACAGTAAGCAGAACAGTAAAGCAAGGAAGTGTAATTTGGACACACAAGCAAGTAGTGCTTAAAGGCACAGTGATAGAATGCATCCAGAGGAGTGGTTTTTGTCCAGCTGTTCATCATGTGGCTTTCTTCTTCCATCAGCTCTCATGTTAAGGGTTTCTAAATTCACACAGATTACACACACATGGAAATGTAATGGAAGTAGGAGAGGATTTCTAATACAGCACAGTCTTGAAAACCTGAATACATAATGGGTTTTTCATAAAAAGTGTTTGCAATACACTAGATTTTTCAGGATGAGATTAGTGTTGGTTACTTTGGCCTATGCATACCACATGCGTTTGTTTCAGAAATGCAAGCTAACATGCTAAAGTTATACAAGCCAAACCTATCAAGAAGATCGCAGTTAATGTTCCATGGAAACTCTTATTTAGAAGTCAAGAAGATTTAACTTAGCCCACTAGAAACAGTCAGTGGACACACAGATTCTTCCAGTCTTTCCAAAGGACTCCCACCTTGATGTGTACTTAGCCAATGTCCAACACAGAGAACAAAACATTTCAGCCCTTGCAAGTAATGCTGCTCTTTTCCCTGCTCAGAAACTATGACCTGGAGGAGCAGGGGTGCACAGAGCATAAACTGGGCACAGATTGGGCCCAATGACATCCAGTGCTCCATGCGTGGAAATGAAAGACCCTGCACAGAGTGAAGGGATGCACAGTAGATTTCTCAAGACAGGAGTGTAACCATAGTTGTAAAAGATATTGTACAAGTTTAAGGTTAAACACTCTTTTTGCTGTCCACTGCTCTTCCAAAACAAACAAAAAAAGGGTATACACTAGTAAATACAACTATGAGCTAGTTCAGGAGCAGCCTCAGCAACTTGTTTCCCCAGGAAACACAAATATGATTCCAACAACCCCTTCTGTGGGCTCACAGGGGCAACTTGCCCCCAAAGGAAAACTGCTACTCACATGATCCAATTAATGAATTTATCAGAGGGTGCAGAGACAGAGGACATGTAGGGAGGAGAAGATGGAATAAGAATGCTCAAGAGAAAGGGGTCACAGGAACTAGCACCTGCACTTCCACAGAGGACATGTTTTTATCCAAGAAAAGTGATGGCTTCATCACTAACAAATTAAACCAGTTCTTTGCTTTCTTAATGTTTCAGTTAGTGTATCCATCTGACACTTCCACAGGGATAGCACACTCATAATTGCCTCAAACCACAGTGCACTCAATCCTTGGAAATAAACTTACTGAAAATACTGGTACAATCCACAGACACACAAGTGCTTCAAATTATATTTGGAAAGACACTGCTTGAGGCCTGACCTAAGCACCCAGTTCCTGGATGGATATGACTATTTCTAGAATTTAGAGGTTAATGCGTTTACACCAGGTGTGTCAAAACAACCCTCCTAAATCTAGATACTCTAGCAACAACAGATCAAGCAGAGATGACACATAAGGCAGTGAGCAGATTTCTGGAGGACGCTGTGGCTTGGGCTGCCCTGGAGGAAGGTATATATGGCCAATGCTGCCAGTTCTTCCAAGTCCTGATCCTAATCCCACTGTAACCAGATATACACTGGCATTGCTATTACTCACCTGCATCCCTTGACATCTGCAATTTTTGTCATATGTGATTGAATGCCAGACAGACCAGTTTGAGGTATGGTCTTGGTGGTTTTGTGTACATCCATGGGTATGAGAGAGTAGGTGAAAGTGTGTGAAATTGATTTTATTTTAAAATGAAACTACTTTCCCCTCCCATCCAGCTCTACTACAGTAGCTAGGTTTTGTTTCTGAAATGTTGCATGTTTTACTACGCTGTGGCCTTCATTTTGTTGAGCATCCAGGTCCTGTTATCATACAGCTATGAAGTAAATGTGTGGCTCTTTTTATAAGTAAGAGCAAGGTTAGTTTTGTTTTGTGTATTATGAAAAAGCCATTCAGATGACATGCTGTGTACAAGGGCACTTAATCCTTTTTTGAGGCAAACCAATCTATTTAATTTCACATAGCAGAGCAGCAATTGGAAAGGATAGGTGCCACAGGATCTATTAATGTGCTGCTCCCTGTGCTGCCTGCAGTAAAGCCAGTGCTGTGTGCTATGAGCAACTGCAGCTGTGAATCCCCATAAACACAATAGCAACTTCTGCAGATTTAGTGGGAACTGAACGATGGCACTCAACACAGACACAGGAAAAAACTGAAGTTGTGTTTTAAGCAACTTTAAGGAAATGTGAAAGGTGAATAATGAGAAATCTAAGGAGAAAGGTATAATCAAAGATTGAGCTAGACTGTCCTAAGGGTTGCACACCACTGTGCTGACACAAAACACAGCATCAAGATTTTGCATCCTTCATTCCAGCATCTGCACCTGCACAGCAGAAGGACTGTAATGTCCTACCTCATCCTTAATGCACCTTAACATACCTGCTTTGTAATAACACAACTGCCCAGAGTGACATAATAGAAAACTTCATGCTTGTTGTTGTGTGTAAAACCGTAACAACTTTAGGGCTGTTTCTTGTCATACATGGTCTTTACTAGTTTTTTATTAAGCATTAATGAATCACTCACATACCAGCAGCACTGAGCGCTGCTGAGTGGGACCCAGGTCATGATGTATCGGGTCCTATCCTGTTCTGTTGCAACAGAATATCTCTGCCTCCCCCATAGTAAATAAAGATACTTCTACAGCCAAATCACACCAGTTATTCTAAGAAGCCATCACCAATTTTCAGTTATTAGAAGGACTTAAAAAAGCTACAGAGAAAAATCAGAGAAATTCAGAAGAGCTTTATTAAACTGGTAGCTATAAAACAGTAGTTCATGTTGCATGGCAAAGCTCAGTCTGCCTCACCAGGCTCTTTCTTTCTTTCCTTAGAACTGACAATGCTCAAGGGAGCATTGGGAACAAAATTCTTCTTTGCTAATAGCCCACTAATCACTAGGATTGCTACATCATACATGCACATGTACAAGGAACCTGCACAGCAGCAGTGATGTCAGGGATGCCTTCGAAAAATGCTGAAGCTAAAGTCTTCCAAGCTCTGTTATTCCCACTGTGTACACTCGTCTGCTGTTTCATTTACTTACCATGCCAGATGAGGCAATGAGTCCTCAATTCCTTTACAGCCCAGAAAAAAAAGCAATAGTAAAGGTGATTATGCAGCTGGAAGCTCACGTGAAGCCTGACTGAGGATTGCTTTTGTAACAGACTGGACACATCATTTGGTTTTACCTTGATAATGTAACTTGTTCAGGAACTACCAGGTGAAGTATGCCAAGAAGTCTAATAATTTCTGTGAACATCCCATTGCAAACCAGAGTTTTACCCCAAACAAGTGCACTTGTACCAAGAACAACTATGAAGAGCTTTATTGCACAAGCCAGGACTTTCTCAGTCAATGTTCAGAGTCCTTGCTTAGAGTAGATGCAATAAATCTATTATTTCCTGTAAGCATTAGGCCCACTGGGTCTATTTGGGACTGCCCAGAAAGTTTTGGAGTGGTAAATTTAAAAGAAATTAATAAAGTCATCAGTATATTAAATCATCAATAGACAGACAAGCAGCTCTGTGGAGTTTATCTGCAGTTACCCACAAGTGTGGCACTGAGACCAAGGCTCATGTAAAACACTGGATTCACCTGAATCTGGTGCTACACAATTGCATGGCAGTCCAGTTTGGGATGTAAGACACTTGAAAGAATCATAGAAAAATCCTCAAGTTACCCTGACAAAATTTCCAGGCATGTAGGGAACAGTACATCCAGAGGAACACAGAAGCAGAATGATGTTAAGCATAAGTAGCAAAGTCAGAGTGGGGCCTTTTCCAGTACTGCAGGAAACAGAAATATGTGGAGAACTGAACCATCAGAGTGTTCAGTCAGGTGGCTTGAACAGAAAATTATTGAGTTTTAAAACACCATTTCACCTCTCAAATAATCCTTAATATAGGTTTTAAACAAAATTTACAAATTTCTCAGTGTGGTCATCTTTTTTGTTCTATGAGCAAATTTATATTGGAAATATATGTAATTTACAGATGGTTCATTAATTTAGAGTCCAGATCAATTATTAAAATAGAAAAACAGCATTCCATTACTTAAACCACTTGAAAAGTATTTCATTTAATTCATGGTTGGCTTAAGTCCATTGCTGTGTATAGTTCCAACAGCACCATTAATCTGAGTACAGATATGGAGCTGTATAGGCAGCAGGTACACAGAGCTCATTAAGTGTTAGCAATGTTTCATTTTCTTCAGTCAACAAAATATTTTCTAATAGTTTAATTTTCATGTTATAGTTCTTAGAAAAGTCTCACGAATTAGAGGTGTGCATGAATAATAAGCATCCATTTTATTTAAAAAAATTGTATTTCTGTCTTTTTCTCCATTTTAAAATGGGGTGAAAGGCTGGAAATGTGACATATTCTACTGAATAGATACTTCTGAGAAATAACAGCCTGTCATACCACCTCCCTGTATGGCTGTCACTCAGCATTTCAAGGAGCCTGCCTTGCTCATAACCTACCTACTGCACTGGATGGGTAGGAGGAAAAAGCAGGCTTCACCTCCATCAAGAATTGCAGCAGAATTGCATACATCACCAGGGATATTTTGATTCTAACATACAAGATTTCTCTAAACAAAAGTGCTCTTAAACACTGTGGTCAGCACATGCACATGTTCACACACAGATACTGTTTGGTACAGGTGAGAGTGCACAGATGTTAGACCAAGCAAAATCCTTGTGATTTTGTCTTTATGAGGTGTTGAGAGATAATGATAAAAATGGAAAGCCAATGGGATCATCTTTAGGATGAGAACAGTATCAGAGCACATCTTCTTTTCAAAAGATGGGAAAAACCTTGGGAAAAAACTCAGACACCCCTTGTAGACTTCTTTTTCCTATACAACAAGAGGCCTTGAAAGAACACAAGAAAGGAGGTGTGGTGAGGGACAGTAGCTCACCAAAGTTTCCATAGATGTGGTTCCAGCTACAGATTATGACAGCAAGAAATTTAAAAAAATCAAATCAGGAACAAAGCTAAGACTAATAGAATTTGCTTCTATATAAGCAAAGCTCTGCTATGGCCACTTTGAGACATTGCACCCACAGGGAGACAGACACAGGAACTGAGGTGAGCAGTCCTAGAAATCACCCAGACACACATGCTGTTTGCCTATCTAAATTCTCTCTGACCTAATCCGTGTGTTGTTTTAACCGGCTATTCTCTTTGATCACTGCAATTGGCAGTACCTTGCTACATCCAAAGCCTCTGCCTGAAGATGATGAACCTTTGATGTGCCACCCTACAGGAAGTGGGCACTCCTTGGGTGGGACAGTGCCAACATCCTCCTGCTGAGCCCAGGTGGCCACGTGGGCTTAGTTCGCAATGCTCAGACACCCGGCACACTTTCCTGCAGTGGAAATCTTTTATCTCCTAACTATGAGATTATTGATAGAAATTTGGGTAAATCCCTGTCTCTCGGAGCTGTAAAGAGCACGTACAAAGCTCTGACTCACTGCATACCAGTGGCACAGTGTTTGAACAAGCTCTGCTGACAACCTGCAGCAACAGCTGGGAGAGGTGTGACCTTTCTCAGTTCAGGGCAATTTTGAAAGCCAGTGATAAATCAACGTCAGCTTTGTTAGCAACCAAACGAAATTACCAGAAGAAAGAGGGCAGATCACACTCTGAAGTAAGCAGCTTGAATAGCTTATGAACAGAATTTACAATAATGTCAACAGGGTTGGTTTTTTTTTCAGATATTCCCAGCCAGGAAAAATAATATTGAATTCTGCATCTCACATCAAATCTTCTCCTCTCACAAACATCCACATCACACAAAACTTTCTGTAAATCACCTAAGCACACAGGCAGAACTAGGTAAGCATCTCCACTTCTCTTACTGGGAAGCTGTTGCAGAATTTTGGTCCTCTGTTGGTTCAAAATAATTTCTAATTTCCAGCCTACATGTGCTCCTCTTCAGAGAATTTGTTTATACGGTAGGACAGGCCTATAACTGAAACAGTCCTAAGCATTCCCTGATTTTTATCTTCCAGATAGGTAACAATCAAATCCTCTCAGGTTTTGCTTTTCTAACCCATACAGCCAAACTCTCCATCTCACCTCCTTAACAAGTCACTTTGTTCCCCATATCACACTATTTGTCTGATTTGCAAGATCCAGCTCCTTCCTTTCCCTTAAGAAAGGGATATGTGAATTTCTCTCCATTGCAACTCCAAGCTTTGAGTCATCAGCATATTTCATTAGTACTGTTATTTTATTGCAAAGGTCTATTGTACTAAATTGCTCCCAAGACCAACAGGAATTTCTCTAGTACGTTCCAACATTTCAGCTTCCAGCACTAATTGTTGTCATATCCCCATTAGCCAATTCCTTACTCATCTCAGATTTTTCTCCTACTAATCTGACTCATTGTATATAATGATTCTCCATGTAATAAAAACATTTTGGTCAATTAAAGAACTATACATCAAAAAACCACCATATTAAGGGAAAAGCTTGGGCAAATACTTCATGAAATCATCTTCCAGAACCACTAGAGCCATAACAGAGTAAAAGCATCTGCTAACTGGCCTGTCCTCCAGTGGGGAATACTCAGCTTCCTTTTCCCTTTGTCTTCACCCAGTCTGAGCACAGACAGTGAGTGTGGCACGGCTTTAACCTCAGCTCAGGTTATTTCCATTGTAGGAGCACTTGTGCCAAAGCTGATTTGGAAGGATGTTGGCTGCTCAATTAAGCTGCTCCTGAGGGTAGTTTTATGCCAAGATTTGACAGTTTCCACCCAACTTTTATCCTGTCTCATTGTGCCCTGGCTGCTGTGAGGGCACCAATGTCCTGTTGGGAGATGGAGTGAGAAAGGAGGGAATAACTTCTTAGACAGCTGAAGCAGGGTTTTCAAGAGCACCTTCAATGACATGCTAGAAAGAGCATTTTAAACTAATCTCCCTAAATCAGGAGATGAAGTGAGTTAAAGCCAATCAAGGGTGCAATTCCATGTTACAGGTTATGGTGAAGTGACACCAAGAGGTGCAGCACAGCTGCACCAGCTCCTGCCTGACCTTACAGTGTGCTGATACCAGAAATTTAGACAGAAGGAAAACTATCACTTCAGGTTTTTTTTTCAGAAAGCTGTTTCTCTCTCTCAACCAGTTTGCCAGAAGCACAAATGCCAGCACTAGTGGAGCTGTTTAAAGCGTTACTGGAATAAGCATACTCATCAGGCAGTCGTGCTGCCTGCAAAACCAATTTATAAACAGACTTAAATAGAACGAATACCATTTTTTTCCTCTTTCATCTTTTTTCCTTTTCCTTTTTTTTTTTTTCCTGTGCCAGTGAAGCCCAGATTCACGGTTGGGTGTCCCCATCCCCAGCTGTCTGTCTTGTCCCCTTGCCAGACAAAATTTTGCCTGTAACAGGGACAGTAAAAATGGATGTGTCTGTGCTCAGATGGCCTGTCTGAGCACCATCATCCAGGTCTGTTGTCCCTACTTCAGGCAACATCTGAAGTCATGCCAGCAAAATGCAGCAAGGATGTCCACTGAAAGATCTGGGTTGTGATGACTGGGGACGTAGCTACCACTTCCTCAGAAAGCTAAGTAGAAATCTGTCCTAGGCCTATGGTAATCTTATGTCCAGCTAACTCTTACATCCACTTCTAAAGAATTAGTTTTAAGAGCTAGCTTTTGCAGGATATAGCTTTGTGTTGTCTAAAATACTGTACCAGAAATATTATAATTGTTTGGGAGATGGAAGCTGTTGAACACTCAGAATGGAAAAAATCTACATTGGGAATGAAAATGTTTCCCATTTCCCAGCAGAACTTTAAAGCACACAAATACTCTAGGCAGTCAGTTTGCAGATGAGAGTAAGTTTTTCTCATAAATATGGCATTTCAAATGAGATATGCTAACATTTTTAATTCATGTGTTCCCTTCTAAAGATTTCTCTTGACAAAACTGTGAGTGCTGTTATCAACATTAGGAAGTTTTGCCATATCACTTATTCTACGTGCCTGAGTGAAAGACTTCAGCTTCCCGAGGAGTGCAGTAATCTCCCATTGTTTGAAGGGCTGTATTGTTTTCATGTAGAAGGGTGAAGATGGAAAAGTCCATGTTTATGTACTTAGGTACATTCTTGAGACACAATCAGGAAACCCTTAAAGTATTTCCAAACCCAACTTCAAATAATACACAATACTGTAAATCCCGTTCATGTGTAATCCCATCATCTGAGATGAATCATGTTCCTCTGAAATAAGAGAAAGTCCCATGGATTGTCTTGCTGATGAGCTACCAACCATGGTAGAACTATGTATGAAAATGAAAATTTAAAATTCTGAATCACATCAAAATATTAAAAGTATCAATATCAACTGGTAGACCAAATTGCCACATTTGACACATGTAGCACATGGTGGACCTGAGTAGTATCTCTACAAGCTCTGCACTCTCATGCTGTCCCCCATGCTCTCATGCCACCATATATTCTTGATTTTATGCTATAAAACACATTCTGTGTGGCTGTGACATAGCCACCTCTTTATCCCAAATACTTTGTTATTATTCTCTTTGCATTTCTCTCTCTAACAACACACAGTGTGAACCTTGTGCAGCTTTGGAACATCAATCTCATCATACAAATCAGAGGACAGGTCACCGTCCACTTCACATATTCTTGACCAGAGGTAGGTCTCTCTCTCTGTCTTGAGTTAAAGTGACATGGAAGGCTGACAAAAGAAGACTTGCTGCCAAATGTATTGATCCTGCAGACCTGTGGAGCCAAACCTCTCTCAAGCCAATCCTCTGGCTGCAGCACTGGCAGAAGGCACCCTCAGCTCCCTGATGTCTCATTCCCTTCTGTGCCCATGGCTGAGCACCCCCACACCTCACGGTGCCAATGTGGGATTGCAGTGTCAAACAGGTCGTGCCACTGAGACCAGGGGCATTTTGCCAGCAGAGCAGAGTGTGGCAATTTGGAGCACAGGGCTAGTTAGGGAAGAGGAGGCCAGTGCCAGAGGAAGGCCTGCATTTGGATAACTGATCAGAAAGCTCTGTATCAGCACAGTTTACAGAGAGAATCTGTTCTTAAATTCCTCTAGTTAGAAAGTGCAGAAAGTTGGAAGGAAAAAGACAATGTAAAAAGTGAGGATCATCCCATCTTTCCATCTCCCACATTCAGAAATCTTCAGAAATACCACTTTTATTTTGCTTTCCACTAACTTCATCCCAGTGTACAAAACCTAGAAGTATTTCCCAAGAAGCTGAGCTGTTAGTATCTGAATTTTTCTCAATTATCTATCATTTTTTTTCTACAAGTTATTTCTTTCTATTCGTTCACTGGCTTTATATCTATAATACAAATATTACAAATTCTAAACTTTTGTAAATATTTGCTGTATAAATATTATAATTTACTATGGTAAATGATTTCTAAGTAAAGGCTGATCTCAGTCAAGTTTCTCATATTAATGCTGTGGACTACCCAAGAAAAAAAAATACTGTATAGAAACAGGTTTTGTTTTATACAACATACAACAACATACCTTCTTTTATGTTCTGGACCTTTTAGCCTCGCCAAGAATTACTTCATCTGGAAAATATCCTGCTAGAGAGACGTACTTGTAACTTTAGATACTATGAAGCACAAGTCTGAAACTTCAAATTTCAGCACTTTCTTCATAACAGTAAGGGGTAAAAGAACTCCACTTCAGCTGGAATATAAATAAAGCTAAGTGAAGATATTATTGCTTAGTAGTCCAGCTAACAAGCAGTAGCAAAGAAACCAACAAAGTGAAATTAAAGCAAAGTTAAGTCATTTACAAAATGTCAAGAGAACTCAAGATTCACAAATTTCCCTTTTTGTGTAAGGCATGCTACTTTGGTTCTACGTGCCTCAACACTGTTTGAGTGAAACAAAATCATAGAAACATAGAATCACAGGATGGTTTGGCTTGGAAGAGATGTTAAAGATCTTGTACTTCCAAGTCCCCTGCCATGGGCAGTGACACCTTTCACTAGACCAGGTTGCTCAGGGCTCCATCCAACCTGGCCTTGAATGCTTGCAGGGATGGGGCAGCCACAAGTTTAGTGGGCAACCTGCTCCAGTGTCTCACCACCCTCAGAGTAGGGAATTCCTTCCTAATACCTAATCTACACATACTCTCTTTCACTTTGAAGCCATTTCCCCCTGTCCTTTCACAACAGGCCCTGGCAAAAAGTCCCTCTCCAGCTTTCTAGTAGGCCCCCCTTTGGGTACTGGGAGGATGCTGTAGAGTTTCCCCAGAGGCTTCTCTTCTCCAGGCTGAAAAACCCCAACTCTCTCAGCCTTTCCTCACAGGAGAGGTGCCCAAAAGTGAGTCTGGTTCCTGACAGCTTACTTTCAAAGAGTGTAAGACCTTGAAGAAGGAAGGTCTTGAAGGAAGGAAGAAAGGAAGGAAGGAAGAAGGAAGGAAGACCTTGAAGAAGGAAAACCTTGAATTCAATGGCAGAAATTTTCATTCCAGATTTTTCATTAAAAACAAACAAGCAAAGAAACAAACAAGCACAGATAAAAACAAACAAAACATAAGCATTTCAGGCTCTGAATATGTCTGGATTTTCAAGCCTTCAAAGCTTGGCTACTGCCAGCCTAAATCCCTAGATGTGCTTGTCTCCAAATATGCAAAAGAATGCTAAAGACTAAGCCCACCTGCTGATCATAGGAGGGAAGGGATTGAGTTGTGCATGGGGGAGTAAAGCTTACTGCTGGCCAGCACAGTACCTCGACACCTGAAGAGACACCAAAAAACCACCTCATAAAATTACTGAGATGATGCTGTCATTCCTGAATCACACATCCTTTGTAATGCAGTTCTACCTCTCAAATGTAATTTCTCCATCATAGAAAGTTTATAAAAAGAGTTCAATGGCAATTAAGACTCATGTTGTAGCAAGGTGGGTGTCAGCCTCTTCTCCCAGGAAACTAGTGACAGGATGAGAGGACACAGCCTCATGCTGTGCCAGGGGAGGTTCACATTGGACATTAGGAGGAATTTTTTCACTGAAAGGGTGATTAGACATTGGACTGTGGAGGTGGAGTCACCATCTCTTCAGGTGTTGAAGAAAAGCCTGGATATGGCACTCACAGAATCACAGAATGACAGAATGTTTAGGATGGAAGAGACCTTTGAGATCATAGAGTCCAACCCATGCCCTAACACCTCAACTAAACCATGGCACTGAGTGCCACATCCAGCCTCTTTTTAAACACATCCAGGGATGGTGACTCCACCACCTCCCCGGGCAGACCATTCAGTGCCATGGTCCAGTTGACAGGGTGGTGTTCAGTCATAGATTAGTATGGATGATCTCAGAGGTCTTTTCCAACCTAATTGATTCTGTGATTCCCTGTCCTCCTCTACCATGTGACTTCCAACTCCACTACTTTAGCTTTGTCAGCTTGCAGGTGTCTTTCTGCCTTATTGCCAGGACTGCCTCTCATCCCACATGACAAAATATGGATCTGAAATAGAGACCACAGAAAACTCAGAATCTGCAGAAAGGGAGGCAGAACTAGCAGAGACCCTGAAACTCCATCATTCTTCAGTACAAGAGGATGATGGTCATGATAATCATGTTTGCAGCACTATAATTTACTCCAAATTAAGCACTTCACAGATCTTTCCCTGTTGCTCAAAAGGCTCTTAGGTTCCCTGGCCAACACTGATGCTGGGAGGTGGAGTGGAAACAGGAAAGGCATAAGGGATGCATTAAGGAAAGGATTCTCTCTCAGCTGCCTGAAACACAAACCTTGATGCTTCATTAAGCCTTTGCATAACTATCCTGACAAGTGAAATGCTGCTGTCAGTCCTATGTCACTCCTAGTATAGAAATTCATACCAGGCAAGCACTGCTAAATAAGCAGTCATCAGAAACCTATCATTGAGTGCTCTGACCACTCTGTTTCTCCACCTCTCCAGCTGCATACTTGGAGGCAGTAATTCTCAATTATCTTCCCTTCCCAGAGCAGTATGAGATCACTGTACTAAATTCTAATCTCCTCACAAGAGGTTGTTTATACAGGCATGTCTGTTTGGCTATGGGAAAGAGTACCTCTTTACACAGGTTTGTCTATATCCCACTGAGAGCCACTAAATATTTATGCCAGCTAAAAATTAGGATGTTTTCCTGATTTGTTTAATCCAATTTTAGTGTAACTGCTTCCTAAAGTGATGGTCACACCTTCCCATAATTTCTGTCTTCACGTTCCCAATCTCCTCCTCATTGCAACGCTAAAAATTGTGTGACTGCTAGATAAAGGAAATGACTCGCTGTAAATTCGCCCAGTGGTAAAAAAGCAGCTAAAGATGAGTTTTCAGCTGGAGCAGCTCTCTGATCCAACAACTTGCTATGCAGTCATGCCTTTACTGAGAGCTGACACAGGAAGCAAAAAAATACCAACTGCCTTAAATCATGAAATAGCAACCTAACCAAAATATGGTAACAGAGGCTGAAAGTTTTGTAAGTGGGTCCCTAGAGCTCATAGTACCAGTCCAAGTAAGGGAGTGGTGCCACAAGGAAATCTTCACCTGCAGGACCCCAGGGACCCCTCAGCAGGCAGTCAGTCAGTCAGGGTGCAGTGCAGACAGGGCCCTCACAATTAAGGGAGTCTGTGTCACAGTAATTAATAGTGCTCCATCCAATTAAGTCACAGTAATTAATTGGTGTCTGTGTCACAGTAATTAATTGTGCTCCATCTTTGCTCGTGCAAAGAAGAGCACAAGCAACAGTCATTGTTATCAGAAGGTCATGACACAAACACCCCTCCAAAACCAGCAAGGCAGTGGTCTGCAAAAAGCCAGGAAGCCAGACCTTCTTGCAGACATTTTGCTTTTGTTCATCATTAGTTACTCAGATATTGTCATACTTTCATTTCAGGGAATGGTTGGCTCTGACACTTTTGCGTCTTTCTTTTGTGTTTTTATGATTTGTATATTCGGAAATGCTTCTCTGTGAGGTTCATTATCACCTTATTAAATGCCTAATCCTGTAGTGCATGGCTGACACAAATACTGACTTTAAATTTCTGGCATCAAATATAGCCACATAATTCTACCTTGATGTTAAATTTTGCTTTTGTCTAATTTAGCCAACATTCAATGACAGGTCAACAGCAGTAGAACTACAAACTAAGCACATACCAAAAGGTACAAAGCCTGCCAGGAAACCAGTACAAAGAAACACTGATTTATGAGACATGCTTGTGCCTAGCTTTGTGCCAAAGATAAGGAGATGCTGCCTCCAGAAGGAGTCAAATGCAAGGTGCTTCTTTCCTCAAGAGGAAAACAGCAGCTCCTGGGGGCAGCTCCACCTCAGCTGGGCATTCCTGGCCATGGTCTGTTGGGGGTTTGCAGGGACCCCATTTGTGAGCACAGATCTGTCCAGCAGCTGCCATAAGAAAGGAAACTAAAGCAAGAACTTGTAATAAAAAATATTTTCTCCATCCCATAAATGTGTTATAGCAAGCCAGTTCACACTTTTGAAGATCCTGTGGTAAAATGAAAATGTCACCAAGCACCAATATGGCATGGCACTGACACAGTATCACCTGCTGACACAATAATCACCTGCGCCAGTGAACCGTGGAGTTTATGTCAGTTCTCCAGTTCCTTGAACACTAACTTTGGTCCTTAAAATGTGACCCAAATAACTGCAGTTAACAACAGCTCAAGTTAGGACTCCAGTGAGTTTCAGTTTTAGAAAATAAGATAGTAACAAAGACTTATGAAAAAGGTGTGAGTGCAGCTCCTCGCTGATTTTAATTGTAACAATCCCTATGAATGTAGTCTCCTGTTTTCCCCAGGCTCCTTTAAAAGCACTGCAGTCACAAGGGTGGTGTTAACCATCCTGGAAGGAGGACAGCTGACAGCAACCTTATCTTTGGCCTCTGGATAACATGGTGACACAAAACTGGGAGGCCTGCCTAGGACTGGGAGCAATCTCCCTCCTTCAGTCCTTATCACACCATAAAACTGGGGCATGTGGTTTCTTTGTCTTTCCTATTGTTTCATGCTTCCATGCTGAACTGGAATGTCAAGAGCACACAGTGTTACCTTAGCAAGTGAGGGTTCATCAGCTGAGATGTACCACAGAAAAGAGCCCCCACATAAGGAGCCAGCTCCTTCTAGCCAGGGTGGTTCATCAGGAGCTGGATGGGGGTTCTCAGCACACCCATACGAATCTTTGGCCTCCTCCAACATTCTCCTGTACCCTCTGGGGTCCCTTTCACTACTGAAATGGAGGCATTCCTCATGACTTATCAGTCCCCCAGTCCTGATGAATTCTGGTTGCACAGACCATGACAAGCAGCCTCAGAGGGCAGCCAGCTCCTTTCTGTATCTGTGAGCTCGTCGGAATCACTCCACCTTCATACTGATGCCAGGGAAGAAGCAGGAACATTCTGCAGGGGGAAAACCCCACAAAAGCCTTTCCTAAAGGTAGGAATGAGGATGGGTAGTGAAGCAGGCTAACGTGCTGATCTAGATTGGAAATGTTAGGCTGGCTTTGCGCTGGCTCCATTTTAACTGGGATGGAAGCTCCGGGTGAGCCAGCTCATCCCACGGCCTCCTGACCTGTGTGACAGAGGTGATGTGTCAGCCTGCTGTGGGGACATCGAATCAGAGCCACTGCAGTGCACAGTGTTCCCTCCTACAAGTGACCTGCCCACCTGGACACAAAACTCATGCTTCATAACTCATAGTTTTGGACAAAACTCATGGTTCATAAGCCTGTGGTTAACCAAACACAGTGTCCTCCTTGCCACAAGGAGAAAAAACAACACACAAACTCCACTGGGAATTAACCCGTTTAGCTCTTCACTTTCCCCATGATCTGAGCCTTGATGACTAATATGATAATCCCATATTCTCAACAAAACAAAGTTTATATATGACTGGTTCATATCCGGGCCTCAAGGGCACATCAAGGCTGAATTTCCTACTTCTCTGTAATAATTAAGTTTGGTTCCAGTAATTTAGATTCTCAAAGGGGTTCCTGTCCCTTATGCTGAAAGTTTTTAGGCATTGAAAGCACAGTAAGAAGTTTTTTAAATGCCCAAGGGGTAGACTGGAGCTTTCCAGATCATTCAGAGTGAAGAGTGACTAAAATGGTACCTCAGGGTTCAGTAGCAGTGAATAGTCTGATAATCAAATTAAATTTGGTCACTTTGGGCTAAATAACTCTTTGTCCTAACCTTGTAAAACCTTGGCTGGGTTTGAGAGATGAACTGGTTCACTATAAAAAAATGCCAAGACCTAATGAGAGGGGGAAGACACACTGGGGAAGACCAAGTGAGGAAAGAGTGAGTCTGTCCCTTCTGGCAGATGTGAGCTGGATTGGTCCTTCATTAAGGATTTTTGCAGTCCCACACATGCCCACATTTAAGATGCTGCCTTCCTTGAGTTTTAACACTTGTGCCAAGCTTAAAAGGTGATTCACTGTTGTATCATAGCAAATTTGCATTTCTGTGCAAATTTGACAAGCACAGTAATAATTCTTTCCTCTTACGATCCTAATCTCTGGCAAGAAACTGTGAAAAACTATTTCCAGAAAATAGCTATGATAAGTGCAAACAATTCAGTGACATTTTTATAGCAATGTGCTTTCAAGCTATCATTAAGTCTGTGTGAGAAAAACAACCACAAAACCACTGGAGCACACTGAACCCCAGTTGAAGGCTTTAGTGTATCTGTCACTTTCCATTGTATGTATATGTATGAAAAAAACTCAAACCAACAAACCTTTCTGGCATGCAGAACTGTTGTATTCAGAAAAGTTAGCAACATAAGGCTTCAAAAAATGTACATGTATATCTTTCCGATTTGTACATACTGAACTACTTGATCTCACTGCAGTTATCCATATATATTAAATTTTAGGGGTAAAAAACTGAAAGATGGAGACCTAAACTAGCATGTTGCAACTCTTTTGGAAGTACTTGAGACTAAGGAGGAACAAGTGGATAAATAAAACATTTGAAACTCCTAATTTCCACACAAACCTTAAGGAGAATCTAAAATGAGAGAGACTGTCAGTTTTAAAGGTCTCCTTTCCAGTGGTATTGATGTTCATTTTTGTGAGTACCTAAACAA
Organism: Dicaeum eximium; assembly: GCA_013396995.1. NCBI lineage: Eukaryota > Metazoa > Chordata > Aves > Passeriformes > Dicaeidae > Dicaeum > Dicaeum eximium. The sequence goes on along the minus strand of VWZP01004435.1, from coordinate 233,064 downwards.
AAATCAGTCTAGTCTTTTTAAACCTGCAGACAAGACTATAGTTAAACAGTCTGTTCTTCACAGCTCACTACTGGACTTGTTCCCTTAGGAAAGATCAAAACTGGGCCAATTCCTTCAGATTCGTGCTTTTTAAAAGCAAATTCCACTAGGAACCTTTTTATGCCACTCTTCCATGCAAGCTTATGGAACAATGAAATATAGAAGAATATCCATTGCTTGGGCAGTGAGAGATCATGATATCAGGCTGGTCTGTCACCTAATGAGAAATTAATTTGCTTCTGAAAACATATGACTGCCTACATTAGCTCCTTTTTTTTCTACCCACTTTATGTCTTGATGTTTCAGGAGTTATATGTATGATCTTAGAAAATGGTTTTTCCTTAGCCAAAAAGGCAGTGCCTATGATAAAAGACAGCAGTAATAAAAGATGCAAAATAAGTATGGTGATTCCTGAGCAAATTAAAATTCATATTACTATACACTTTTAATTTCTCTCATTCAAAATCCTTTCTACCAATACTTCAAATCTTTAGTGGAATGCAAAGGATATAATTTATTTGGCCTCCCAGTATTTATCGGCCACTGGTATTTTGCTCTTATGGTAGGATTAAAATATATTTTATTCACTGTATTCATATAAAGCCTATTATTTTCTATATGGCTGTAAACCACATGAGAAAATTGTCACTATACATGATTTCAGCATAGTCAGAATTCCCCCTGATAACCTATTGGGAATCAGTGCAGCTGGAACCGGACTGATTTCCACCTGTACCTTTATTTTCTGTGAGGTTTCTGCTTCCCCAGCTGGAGGAAGCAAAATACAGTAGGCTTCTCATCCTAAGCCTAGTGCAGATGAGGAGGAAAATGCTGTGAATTAAGCTGAAAAGAACTCTAAGAAGGAAGACTTACCTTTCACTTCACATTTCCACTGAATGGGAAGCTGTGCCGGAGCATTGACAACTGAGCAATGGGAGACAGGAGAGAAAGGACTCAGGGATGGGAACACAAAAACTACATGCTACTGGGGGAAGAGAGTTACAGGAGATGAAATAGAAGCGGTGTGAGGAAAGGCATGCAAGGAACTGAGGATGGGGACTAGACAGCCATTTTAAGGTAATGTCTTGGATGTATGCAATGCATTTCCTTAAGTGTTGAGCAGACCAATGAAATACTCTGCTTCGAGGAGGAATTAGAAAACAAGACCAAAACAGAGTAGAAGCTAGAAAAAAATACCCTAGTTTTGGAGAGTTAATATTATTTTAGTAATTATTTTAAACCAGTCCATTTATATTTTGAGTCATCTTATGTTTCAAATTCATGGACAAAATACGTATTTTTCAGTACATTATTAATACGTGGTATTTCTCTGCCCCATGTTTGACTTCACATGTAATTTGTGGATTTAAATTTTTTTTCACAGCCCCTCTGGATTTGAACCTGCAGTAGTCTCTGCCATCATCCTTTACCTCACAAAAGTATTCCAAAGATGTGTTCCCCAAATACTAAACTTACATCACTTTAACCAGCATTCAGCAAGAAACTATCCTGTGGCTTAAGTTTTCCAGCCAATTCTCTTTCAAGCAGTGAGAAAAAGCATTCATAGCATTCCTAGTATTCCCTGCCCTCACAGCCCACACTTTACAGTGTTTTTGTTGGAGCCAAGAAGAAGGAAACATACAGAATAACCTCACTGAAAAGAGCCATGGTTTAACACTATAAAAAACTAAATCTGCTTCATCTGCCACAGCATATAAACCCTACTGTATCTTGATCAGTGGCAGACATTAAAAGTGTTGGCATTTTCCTAGTGCTTTCTATCTTAATCTTGCTGGCCTAAATTAGACATCTAAAATTGCTAGTCCCTTTTGAAAAACTGGAAAGATTTTAAATGTAGACCATGTTTTCTGAAAAGGATACAGTAATCCATGCCTTTTTCAAGATGCATCAAGCTGGGCAAACAAAATCACCCATGAATATTCTTTAATATCTCCAGAAAACAAATGCATCATTTCATCAACAAACTGAGTTTTTGAGAGCTGCAGCCCTATCGTGTAGCAATGGAATATCAAGAGGGACAAAGGTATAAGAGCAAGGTGATGAGAAAGCTGTTACCCATCCCCAAGTGCCCTAGTACAATTTATTGTTAAATATACAGGGAATCTGCCAAGTCAGTTTTCTAGATTTCCCTACCTCAAGGCTCCCAACCATTTTACTCCCATGGGAAGGCTGATCTGTTAAACCTGCCTCTGGCTGGGATACCTTTGTTTCAGCAGCACAACTTTTTGCTGTACAGAAAACCTCCAGCTCGCAAAAGAAACACCCAGCAGGCTGTGTGCAGCTTTGCCAGAGGGACTACCTGCACACAAGGCATTCCTGCCAGGAAGAAACATGGATATCAAGATTCTCATAGCTTCACACCCCATATGTGACCCAGCTGCCTTGGAAAAGGGCTGGAGCACAGAGCTGGCCTCAGCTTTGGGTTGTAACCACAGAACTCTCCTCTCTGTCAGCAGGATGAGTCAACTCATTTAATTCCTCTTGATAGATGGACTTTCGTGCAATTTCACCTGGTTTTCTTTCTCCCAGAAAGAAAATTATAAATATTTAGGCTTTTGAAAAATAAAGAGGGCCAACTTCCTGAACGTGATCCACATGCAATTCTTTTACTGCTACAAGGAAATGGAGAGTCAAGATATTTGAGTGCCATGTGGACAAACAACTTCCATCTACATAAACATGTCTCAGCAAGTTCAAGTCCCATGGGCAGGATACTTGCCACCAACTTTCAGATTCACATGACCCTTCTCACAAACACTTCAAGGCCTTTAGATTAGGCATCTCTATTCCTGGCACAGCCTTTTGGTGAATATTCCCTCACATCTGGAGAAGAAGGAGCTCTGACTCTGCTCCTACCAGCTCCATGAGACCCCAGTCACAGAATTGCTGTCGAGTGTATGGGACATACTTGATTTTTATGCTTGGCAGCCCTTTAAGACAATTCTTCCCTTTCCCAAACAGTAATGCATTTTAAAAGCTGTATTCAAGTCTGGTTTTAACTAGTACATAACGCTTCTTGCTGTGTCAGGGCATAACAGCGTGTGAAGGAACAGGGGCACCCCAGACCTGCTGGGAAGACCTGGCACAGACTCAGTCTGACCCTTGGCTCCAGGCAGTGAACCATGGTGTGCCAGTCAGTTCTCTGGGCTGTGACAGAGCACTGTGTTCACCTAAAACAGGCAGTAAAACCATAATGCTGTGCAGAGAAGATGGCTAAGTCCAGCTGCACCCCTTGCCTGCTCTGTCCATCCTGGTATGACTGATGTCTGTACTGGAATCAATCAGTGGGAGTCAAGCTAGGGATGCCTCTCCATTTCTACTGCTCCTCTGCCATCACCTTTCTCTATCCAAATCCCTCTTCCACCCAGTCTCTTCTGCAATATTGCACCTATCCTTCAAATAGTTTTGTCATCCCCTGACTCCCTTTGCAGCCCTTTGAGTGGCTCCTCTCCCTCAAAACAGAGTCAGGCTTATTCCTGCTGTGAGGAGCAGGGAGGAGAGAAAATCTCTGAACAGCTTCTTCTCCAGTATTACTTTGTGGTATGCCTCCTGTGTTGGGAAGAGGTGGGAGAATGCAAGATAATTTGTAGGTGTACTAAGCAGTACAATGGTAATTGCATTATTAAAATCCTCTAATGTAAGACTGCCTGGAGAAAGGAAGAAAAACAGCTAAACTGCCTACTCAATATTTCTTTGTATAAACAAAGCATGGAAATGTATGCTGTGTACCATGGAGACTGGCTTATGAGAGCCTCCTTACAATCTCTGACACTCTCTAGGGCTGCATTTGATCTGTTGTTCACTCGCCTCTCTTGTTTCTTTGTTCAGTGTTAGCTAGTTATCCAAAAACAGGAGTTCACATCAATCTCAGTAATGCCTTACCTTTCTACCAAAACCACTAAATTCCTACACCAATATTTTTCGAGAATCAAAGCCAAGATTCAGAAAGAGGAAGCTGTAAGAAAAAAAAACTTAGGAATATTTATAAGATTTTATTAGTGCTAAAAAAAAAAAAGAAAGAGAGGGGGGCGGCGGGGGAGGGGGGAGAAAACCCAACAGAACCATCATGGATTGATTTTGTACCACTTTTTACACACATGCCAGGTAGACACAGGCCTCTTTTTTCTCCCACCTGATGGCAGTCCAGACTGAATCCTTCTTTAGGTAAGCCCTCCCTTCCACAGGCCTCTTGAAGCATGCTTACCATGTAATCATTTCAAAAGATATTCTTAAACAGAGTTCAGAGCTTCAGTAACCTCCTACCTGGGGACTCAAAAGCCCTGTCCCCAACTCCATCCCACACTTGACTGGCCCTGTCCCCTAGAGAGTTGGCAGTGATAGTCCAGAAGCAGGGTCTTACACCTGGAGGTGCTGCTACAGAACACACAACCACAGTGCTTCAGCATCTGAAGCCAAAGCCACAGATCTGGCAAGCCTTACAGCCTGCTTAAAGAATCCATTTGGAATGTGTTCTGACCGTGCCTGGTGGCTTTTCTGGATATCTATTCATGCTGACATGTGAAAATAAAAAGTATTTTTTAAAGGTATGCCTGGAAGTAAACTGGGCTTGGCCTATAGCTATAGAAACTACGGTTCAGGAACTGGAAGACACCTCTGAGACAAAGAGCCCTGGGTATGGACAAATATGACAGTATTTGCTCAAGCCACAATCACTGCTTCCTGAGGAGACAAATCTTTTCATAAATCTGCCTTTACTCCCATTACTTTCATTCTGAAGAGTCTTAGAGTCTCACTACTTGGAAACCATCTTCTAATTTCTGTCCTAAGGTTATTCAGTGCCACATTATAGCCCTTTAAATCGTTATTTGGTCCCTACTAAGAAAGGATAATCCTACTGCCTTCCCAATGTCTTTCTTTTGTGAGGCTAAGGAATCTAAAATCTTTTGATCTTTCTCCTCCCTGATTTTAGCAGCACTTACTTGGATCCACTCCAGCCCTAGCTCATTTTACTCGAATAGGAATGACCAAAATTGCACAAGAAGTCTTAGTCATACTTTGTACAACGGAGTAACACTTTTTCCAATAAATCTATATATACACATGTAAGTCAGTAGTTTTACAAAGAACATAATGTATGTCATGAATGCTGTCCCTTAGGGGCTGGTGTTGGGACCGGTGGTGTTTCATAACTTTGCTGATGGCACAGACAGTGAGATCCAGCGCACCCCTGGCAAGTTAGCCCGTGACACCGAGCTGTGTGGTGCTGTTGGCACATTGGAGGGAAGGGATGCCACCCAGAGGGACCTGGACAGGCTGGAGAGGTGGGTTCGTGTGAACCTCATGACTTTCAGTGAAGGCAAGCACAAGGTCCTGCACCTGGGTAAAGGCAATTCCAGTCACAAATACAGCCTGTGAGGAGAGAGGACTGAGAGCTCCCATGAGGAGAAGAACCTGGGGGGTATTGGTTGATGAAAAGCTCAACATGACCTGCTCTTGCAGCCCAGAAAGCCAGCTGTGAGCTGGGCTGTATCAAAAGCTGCTCATATGGATGCCTAACCTACTCACAAGAGTAGAGGTATGAAACAACAATACTGCTAAGACTCAAGTATGCTGAGAAGGGAAATACTAGGGGCAAGTACTTGTGCACTTACTGTGAAATTTAAAAGTAGTTTCCATTTTTAACCCATTTTCCAGTTCTTCAAATTCTGCTACAGTAAAGCGACTCATCCTCCAGAGTGTTTATCCTCATAAATCTTCACAATTTCTATCCTAAAACGGTTTTGGAGCAGCTGTAGCATTGAGAAGTTGGCAAATACACCAACACCTGAAACTCTAAAGACTTAAAGATCATCATTTAGGAAGACCACAGCACAAAAACCCCCAACTTTTCTATCCTATGAATGGGCCTCTCTGAGGTGTGTCAGAGCAAAGGTTGGCTCAATCTTAGCCAGTTCTTTGGTCACTACATGTTTAACAAGAGCATATAAGCAGTGGGTAATTATTAAGTTATCCTTACACTGACTGCTTTCCCCCTCAGTTCTAGCAATGCAAAGTGTAAGGAGTGCCACAAGCTATATTCAAAGGACTCTGGTTTTTATCTATGAACTTGTTCCTCCTCACACCCTGCAGGAATTCAATCATCCACTTTCAAAAAAACACCAGTTCTGTGGCAGAAATATAACCTGGGAGCACCCCTCAGCAAAAAGTATGCTGTGATCCTCCACTGCAGGGGATCTATCCCTCTGTCCAGATAGTAATAAATTCATTATCACTGCTGCTGTCAGGTACATTTCACCTGCTTCAAGACAGTATTTGTTCTATCCTGCCAAGAAACTGGGCAGAAGGTTAAAATCCTTCTCATAACCAGAGGCCTAACAAATACTCAGCTCTCCTGGCTGAAGGGGCCTCTTGCTGAAAGCTTGGCCAACAACAAGAGGAGATGTGGCTGAATGAAGAGAAGTTGTGCAACTGTGAGCTTTTGGAAGATCACCAGTTCCATGGCACAGCTATGCCTCCCAGCTCTCTGTTTCTCAAAGGGGAACTGTTCACAGCAGTTTGCCCAATATCCTGAATAATACACAAGAGCAGGAACTGAACAGACTTTTGAAAATTTTGGGCCATTTTAGAGGCCACCTCTGAGAGAAAAAGTGGAATTTGTCAAGGAAATAGGTCATAGATGCATTAGTGCTGCCACTTCAATCAGAAGGGCAGTTGTGTTACAAAATGCTCTGCTAGATAAGAAATCTACTTTTGCATGGGGAAAGAGAGAAGAAAAATGGAAAAGTTAGGCATAAAGAGTGCAGAAAGCTGGCATATTCTCATTTGCAGATTGACCAGAGTTATATAAAGTTTTTTTTGACATATAGTTAAAAATGCATTTTCTGGTTTCAGAAAACAGAAGCATTTGTTCCAGAAAAACTGGAAATTTTTTAACTTGGGAAGAAGAAAACTAAGTCATACCAAGGAAGATTTTATGTCCTGTGGGACTGAGTATGGTGGAAACAATCTGCAAGTTGGCTGATTGAAGTGGATATTCCAGTGTGGAGTGTTTACTCCATTTTGCAAGGCACTGGAGTACTTGATCTTGTAAAAAGAGGTGCAACGTATCATCTGTGTTCATGTGCAGGTTTTAATCCTACCACTATACAAAGCCACATGGAGCTACCATTTGCTCCATTGAAACTGCTCCAGGAAGCTAAATCCACACATCTCATTTTGCATCTCTCTGCTGTGATGAACCAAATGTTTCCTGGAACAATTTGGAGCTATTTAGGGAGTCCTGAGAGAATTGCTTGATCATTTACTGCTCTTGTCAAACAGAATACTTTCTTTGCCTTAACTCCCACAAGGCAAGCTAAAGTACATCACCAGACTGACAGTTTTCTGTATGACCACCACACAGACAGTGCCTTAAGTACATCAGCATTTTGAACTCTGTGCATCCCTGCCTGATGCCTTTGAATCACTGCCTGACCTCTGAAGTTTCATGAAGGAGGAATGCATGGACAAGATATCATACGAAATAAAAAGTGAAATATTTCCATCTCCAGCACAGAGGCCACTTGGGAAAACCTGTCAGAAGGAGGGTGACACATTGTTAGAGAGGTACTTTCTTCTAACCAACGAAGTGTTAGGCCATGTGTAGCTAGGAAAAGTAGCTTAAATACACCTGCTAAATTACACTGCAGGGAGAGATCACACTTCTGGAGAGACTCATAAACTAGTGCTTCCAAAGGGACTGTCCTCTCAGGGGTCTCCTGGAGCATCACTCACAGATAATGTTCCTCTTCAAATTGGTTGGCAAGTTGTCTCTGCAGGGCTCTTCACCTCTCCCTTTTGATGTGTGGTAGCATTTTGTCCAAAAAATAGATTCTAGTTCTTCAATGGAAAAGTAGATATTGGATGAATTGCCCAAAGTCTTGTTCTGGGTGCATCTGCCATACAGATCTCATTTTAACACCTGAGCAGTTACAAGCCCTGGCAGTATCCAGCAGCCACCTGTCCTATGGGACATGCAAACACGGAGATCAGCTCCAGTCCCAACTTCATGTCTCAGGGCTTAAAACTGCACCACTTGTTTCTTCAATGTAAAACATCATCCTTGATGCCACAAGCAGTAGGAAAGAGTCAAGCAACTCAAGAGTATGCAGCTAGCAAGCATCTAGATTTAATTTGTGTAGGATGCCAGCGTGAGGCAACAATGCAGCACCAAAGAATTTGTCTATGCAAGCTTTAAAGCAAACACCTGCTCTGTGACACAGAAAGGTTGATGCTCTGAGAAGATTACATATTGAAATTTAAAGAGAAAAATAAATTATATTGGACAAACATTTCCAACATAGGAGATGCTCTAACACGAACCAGTGAACTAGAGGTAGAAGGTTTGCAGGTCAGCTCCCACTGAACTTGTGCTTCTATAGGCAGGGAAGGAGGGAAGCAGCAAGCACACAAAGCAAACCCTGCCTGCTTTCCCCTGACTCACCCTCCCACAATACCCACACTCCCAGCACGGCTGGTGCTCAGGCAGGAAAGCTGCTGGGCCATTGTGAAGCAACAAATTCCAATTCAGGTCCACTGGAAAAAAAAAGAAAAAAAAAAAATTTGGCGTTATTGAGAAACTACATCAGCCTGGAAAAAGTTGAGAACTGCTGAAGAAAATGTTTTCCTTTAACAGGGTGAAAAACCACGGAGCTCAAGTGCCCTTGCTAGCAAAGAGCTGCTTGCAGCAGACCCACAGAACAACACTCCCTCGTGTGGTCTCTGAAATAAGAGCTGCTCCTTCCTGAAAAGCTGAATCGGAACTGCCACCAAAGAGCAAGCTGGGCAAAACTCTATCAACTTTAGCCAAACGTTGACATCAAACCAGGGACATTGAAAAACAATGACAAAAAAGTCTAAACCCTTCAAGAGGGACTACCCCATCACAAACTTTTACTAAAAGAGATACCATTGAACAGCACAGCAGATGCCCAGCTTTTTCTTCCCCAGGAGTGGCTTCCAAAGTTTTTTACTTTTTTCTTCCAAAAGAATTTTTTTTTTCACTTTCAGTTGTTGTGGGAGAACTCTGAGGTGGTCAAATAGAAATATCTGTTTATTTCTGTAAATGAGAACAAAAGCTAGGGTTTGGAAGAACAGAACATTCTTCATATAATTTTATCCTTTTTTTCCCAAGAACTAGGTATCTTTGCTGTAGCTAGGAATCAGAAATAGGCATTGCTTCAAGCTGAATACTTGTAGCATTTTTCAAGTGTTTTGTCTTGTTCATTTTTCCTTATCTAAAGAAATAAAGGATTCTTTTTTCCCTTAAGGGATTCTCAAGGAAAAGTTAATTTGTATTCAAATACATCAAACTCTCAAATTATTAGAGCCTGTATGAACCTTTCCTTAAATTCTGGTAAAAGTTGCTAAGCTTTGTTTCTGCTTAATGGGAAAAGAAAGCGTGAGGGAAAAACTGAGTCATCACAGGCATCCTCATGTTCTGTATCAGTGAATCACTGAGCACTCTTTGCATCACAGATGTCCCGTGCAGCACCCGCAGTATCTACGACAGTTGAAGATGCATAAACTTGGGTATGCCTGTACATAAACAAAAACAAGAATTACGCTTCCTTTTACTTTACACAGCTGCATACACACGCTCTTCTAATCTGGGTCCAGTGAAGTTTATATCTGTATCATCAGCCTTCTTGAAAACTGCAGCTTGAACAGTGATTAGGCAAAGCATTTTCAAACCTCGATCCCTACATTTGCAGCAGATGTGCTGTAAAAGACACGTACGGGTCCTGACGCACAGGCCTCAGCTTTTTGGGCAGCTGGCATTAGCACATCTCCACTGGTACACTGTAATCATGTCTAGCTGTTCCATTCAGTGTCACTGCAAAACACCGTGTACAAGCCCCCAGGAAGTAAGGAAAATCACTCAGCAGAGCTCTTTTTAATTAATAATTTTTGAAAAATTAGTCATTATTCAATCGCAAAGAACAGTCACCAACAACCTTTAGAGTAAAGCAGTGTAATGTTCTAACTCCCAATCACCACTTGTCTCCTTATGCCCATACATATAAAGAAATATCACATGGCAAATTGTAGCTTTCTTCTTTTTAAAAAATCTCACATACACCCACTACCTTTACAGAAGCAGCTTTAAAAGCAAATCTGATGGCTATGGCATGACTCTGAGGTCATGGGCAATGAGGAAAAAAAAAAGCAACAAAACCAAAGGAGCTAAAAAAAAAAAAATCTGAAATTTTTTGAGGTGAAGAGTGGAAATTAATTTGCTCAGGAGCTAGTTTGCTAACTGAAACATTAGCAACAAAGCAAGAGAGGTTTCTCTGAAGTCCAAACCTGCTTTCTTTGGGCCATGACCATGCCTGGCTCCTGCTGACAGGGCAACCACTCTGTATCCCAGCCCTGCAGTCCCTATTGCCCACACCTGGAGGAACCACAGAGTTGCCGTGGGGCTGAAGATCCCAAACCCAGGGCATGGAAAAACAGTACTGGAAAAATCCAACCTGATGCGGTGGAGCTGTCAAAACATTCGTGCACTATGGGGTGGTATTTCATGAGCCTGCAACTACAGCTTCAAACAAGACAGGTATACACAAAGCTGAGGGGCCCCTCGGCATCAATTCACTGGGTTGGCAAGGCTGCATTTTCCCTGAGAGGATCATTTTTCCAAAATCTGGGCAGCACTGACCCAGGCCAGCACATGACTAACAGTACGGCTGTGAGCCGTGATGGATGCGTCTCCCTCGCAACACAACAGAAACACTCAGATTGCCAAGAAACACTGAGTGAAAAGGATTTTATCTCTTTTCACCTGCCAAGCAATCAATTACTTGAAAGATTAATTTTTGTTTTGCAGCAGCTCATGAGCAGACCCGAGCAAGCTCTTAGACCAGACAGTGGACACGGGCAATGCTCTGGGATGGGACAGGATCCATGTCAGGGTGGGCTGTTCCACTTGGGCTCAACCAGGGCTCACAGCTTGAGCGGATTCAGCAACAACCAGACGGGCACCATTCAACTAAAACCGCTCCCTTTCAGGTGAGGCAGTGGTGGAGGAAGAGCCAAAGTTACTGAACGTGAGAGCCACTTGCATCACACCCCTGCTCCTCCCTGGTGCCTTTGCTGCCTTCAGCGAGCAGCAGCAGCAATCCCAGGGACTCTGCAGGAGCCCCGGCAGCCTTCCGATGGAAAACCATGGAATACCACTCACAGCTCGGGAAAGGGAACCCGCAGGCAACACGCAGAGAGCTTCACACTTCTGTCAACTGCACCTTGCCAAGCTTCCTCCTTTGCAAATGTCTTTAACCCCCAATTTTCCTGAGAATTTCAGGACTGACGGCACGTTATGTGACTACACCTAAAAGAACATACATGACTCCGAGTACCTAGTTATAGTGTACCAGTCATTTGAGAACAAATTAATTCCTGATAAGATCTCAAGATATCAAAAATAGTATTTATGAATCTCAAAGAAAAAAAAAATCTCACGTATTTTTCCAGTTTTCTGAGAGAAAACCAGATTTGAGGTCAAGGATGCAGGAATTGGAGAAATATACTATGGACAGAAAAATTAAATTACAACTTTTCTACATGTTTCATTTTCTCTTTTATATAGAAGGAATTATGAAGTATATAAAATATTTCAACATAAGATAACATTCATCATATTCAATGAAAAACAGAGGTTTTAAATAATGAAATAATGGAATTTAATATAATCAATGAACTTCATTTCAGCACAATTTAAAAATACAGATTACATTAATAAGAAGAAAACAAAATTGGCAGGAAAAAAAATATAAGATTTCATAGTAAGACAATAGCAAGATAATTAATTCATATAGAAAAGGAACAAAAATCTTATTTTCTTCTCAAAATTAGTGTGTTCGCATCTTTATTAGTAAGAAGTTCTTATGTGCATTTTTTTCTCTGTTCAGAAGCAGACCATATTCCTCTTCTCCACTGGGTGGCATTACTACCTAAAGTAATGTAAAGTAAAGTACTACCTAGTGATGTACTTGATTACATGAAGTTGCTACAATGCAGTAAACGTCTCTCACACCTTATTGGTCTGAATTTATAGAATTAAACCACCTAAGACAACCTGAGACACCCATCCTGAGACAGCCATCTAAGCTAGTCTGCTGATGTGCAAAACTACCCCTTCTTAGCCAAGTAGTCTTGTCTGATAGTTTTGAGTATTGCTGTAAAAACCAGACATTTCAGCTTAATTTAATTCATTCTACTGTGTTTGCCAATGTTGAATCATCTCTACAAAGAATAAACCCAGAGGGATGTATTAATATAGTAAAAACATTGTCATTATATGTGAAACAGAGAAATACAAGAAGAAAATTTGGATATGAAATAACTCACAACATCTAGGTCTGAAGCAGCATTTGAGCTCTAGCAAATATCAGAATGTTCAAGTAGTTAAGCAGTCCCAATGAAGTGTGCCAAGAGCTTGCAAGTACACCTTGATGAAGTGTTCTCAGGGTGTCAGGAAAAAAAGCAAGAGAGTGGATGTTGTTGTGTGCTGCACATGAACAAGATACCTGGGCTCTACAGAGCATCCCATAAATCCCACCAACTTTGGCCATGACCATTCTGCCTGTTTTCCTTCTAAGAAAACCAAAGTGTAGGGAATTAAGAAAGAAGCTTAAAATCCAAGTTAGGTGTCAATTGGCATAAAGGAGGTAATGGGTGTGCACACATGAATGCTGGGTTGGGAAATATTTGGGGTCGTTGTTTAGACAGCCATGCAGCACTACCAGGAAATACATGAGGAATAGGAAAGCTTCCTGACAATCCCTCTTTTCCCCTCCCTTTTGCAAAATTAAAAAGTAGGAGGTCAGTAGTAAAAAGATCAATCCAGTTGTTATTCAAGAATCCATATAAATAAATATTAACAGATAGAGGGTTAATTACAGAATAACAGCCTAAAAAGATTTCCTGATGTTGTTAAGGATTTAATTTTAATCTGGTTTGACTGTAAGTCTTAAACCATGATCCCCGAGTTCTGTTTGTTTGGTTATCCTCTTTCTCTACTGCTTTTCCCCACAAACACTGCTGTTGCCCTCTCAAATAGACTGTCTTTGTGTGCACACACCTAATGCACATCAGGCTTTCATCATTGAAGGACTTGCACACAATTACGACAGGACAGTGAACCCAGCACTTTTGGCACATTGTAGCTCCCTCACTGTAGAGTTCTGTTCTCATCTTAATGTTTTGCTCCAGGCCTTACCTTAGGCTTGAGCATCTTCACAGCTGGGAAGAGGAGCACAGAGGAACCTGTCCTGACTGACCCTTCTAGGAAAACAAAACCAAAACCCAAACCTTCCCATTTTGAACCTTGACTCCCCCGAAATAAAAAATCCAAAGACTGTCTCATGTCTTCAGCATGCCCTCTTCAGTAATAAGAATAAAACCTTCCCAGGGTGAGGTCTGTTTACACTGCACAGCACCTTTCTTCTTTTGTATTTATTCCAGAAAAATCCACTTGGAAGGATTTATAGTTCAAACTGAGGGGCCTGAGCATGGCCAAGCTGGCTCCCACACAGTGAAGGGGAGCTGTGCATTCCTGTCCCTTTGTATGCACAATGGACAGGGCTGCCCACGCTCATCCCTAGGCATGTGCAAAGGGAAGCTCAAGACACAGTGTGCAGTGCATTTCTACACTGCTGAATTAATGTAAACATAATTTAGAAAAAGAGAAACCTCTTTGTGATATGAAGTGGTCTACCCACTACTTTCTTTGCTCTGGTATTCTCTCTATGAGCATGTACATTTTGGGTAAGAACTTGATTAAAGAGCCAAATTTGTCTTTCCCTGAAATGTTTGTATTTAAAACCTCCCCACAGAAACAAGGATTGAATTCTTTTTCCTCCTTTCACTTACATTTAGAATCCACATTTAACCTAATTTTGTTGCTTCCTGAGACTTTGTGATTTTTGTTTCTATTCATCTCTGTACTAGCTCCCATAAATTGTAGTCTTTGTCCTCTAACAGGAGGCTATAATAGGTGGAATGAAGTTTTTTTCAGTAATGATTGTTCCTTGCAACAAAGCAAGTTACAGGTTTCATTTATGTCACTGGGACAAAGTTATTTTTATAATGTGATTGTTATTCAAAAGTAACCAGAGGAATACAAGAATTACTCTATTATTGTCAAATCCCATTTATCCACTTACTGTTTTCAATAGCTCATATAAGCTTCCTACCTAAATTTACCATCTTCTCAGTTCTGATACTTTAACTATTTGTCCAGAGTTAGCCTAACCCAATTTTCTCGAGTAATTGAAATTATAAAAAAGAGGCAAGGAGAGAAAAAAAAAAAAAAAAAGAAAATCTAATACCAGGTTGGTAAAGAAAATCTAATATGAGGTGTCCCAGGTGTCCTACACACTTATACTTTTTGTAGTCCATTTTAAAAAATTGTTTATTTCACAAATTTAGAAGAAAAGCACTAGTGGGAAAATAAAAATAGCAACCATATGAGCCAAATCTATTATCAAGAGAAGAACTCTGCTACTCAAATGAGTTTTGGATCAGGCTTTATGAAGGTACTTTGTCTAAGTTCATCTCCATTCATGCATTTGGGCATTGGTTTGGGTTTGGCCAACATACACATCTTTCTGCTCCTTTACCATATCAACCACATCAAAAAGGCAATGTCACCTGGAGAACTTGGCCATACCTCTATAGTAAAGGCAGAGAAGGTTTTTTCCTCCTTGTTTCTCACTCCCAAAATCTTGGCTGGAGCCCTGCTGTGGGGCTGAACTCTTAGGAGATAGAGCCAGTATTTTTTGGCACTTATAGTTGGTGTCAGAACTGCATTTCTGGTCATGCTGAGGCAAGTGATGTTCCCCACCATCCTTGAAAAGATGTTGCTCTCTATGTTAATGAGTATACAGAATGAGCAATTTTCAGCTCCATATGCCACATTGAGTATGAGTTAGCAAATAGAAAAAAGTCCTGGTACAACAGCTAGACTGACTAACTCATGTGCAGCTGCAGCTGTGCTGCTGTGTCCAAGAAACATCTTGCCATATCCGAGAAAGGCTGGGTTTAAAATGCACTCAGGCCAGTAGTTCTGAGCTGTCTTTTTCCTCATATGAGGGATTTGCAAATAATCCTACAGATCTCTCAGGTGTCTGGATATGTAGGCTATGCACACATCAGAGAATGTGCACCACTATTAATTGCTATGTCCTCTTTGTAAAGCAGCCTGTCAACACAGGACTTCATGCAGTCTTTCATTCCTTCACTTGACACTTAATGGCACATTCTGTCATGCTTTTTTGGGTGATTTAAAAAATACAACAGATCTATCCCACTTTACAGTAGAATTCACCAACAAACTCTAGGCATTGAAGATCTACACACACCTCTTCTTTCTAAAACAACACATTGAGACCTTCTCTACTTGCTTCTTATCACTGTGTAAACCCTTATGCTCAGCTGTATACAAACATGAAGTCACTGAAGACAGCTGGAAAATCCTGACAGCCACAATCAGTGCAGCTGAGCTATTCCAAGACACAGCTACCTATCAAAGCCATGAAATCACTCTACCTAGAAGGTAAGAACATGTTAGACAATCTATTTCAATTCTTAACTATCCTTATCATCAGAGAAATACTGATGTTTAAATGCCTCCCTTTTGTTCTGTTTTGGAGAGTCTTATTTCCTGTGGACACAGAGAATTATATTGCCTCTTTGCCTGTGGTTATAAGCAAGAAACTTGGAGTGTTTCTCTCACATCTTTTCTGTAAATTAAACAAACCCACTCCTTTCAAACTTTTTAAATACAGAACAGTCTGTAAACTTTTGGTAGATCAGAACCACCTCAAGATGGCCCACATAGTTCTTGATGAAGGATGCCTGAAAATGGACATGACACTTCTTCAGTCAAGCTTCAGCAGAGCTAAGTAGAGCAGGCAGATGACTTTGCATACAGCCTTGTATACAGCAGTCCTGTTTATGCCCACTGGATGGTTTTGCTTCCAACACATGCCACTCTGAACCACAGATTAAATGCAAGGGAACAGCGATCACCACATCTTCCTCTGCAGACCTTTTGCCAAGTAAACAATTCATTCCCTAACATGGGGATGTGCCCTTGATAGCTCAGAAATAAACACAGCATTTTGTACTTGACTTGTATCTTATTTCAGACCCAGCTGACAAAAACAAGTTTTAATCCAATTGTTCAGTGTTTGTAGAGCAATTCCTCTCTTACTTTGGCATTGGCTGCATAATGAATAAACTCAGTCTCTACTTCACTTTCCAAGTCATTAATAAAAAAGGTTAATTCATACTGGATGATGACAGATGTGTGGCTCAGTACACAGGATTGACCTCTTGTTCAGTATATAATTCCTATTACACTTGTACAGACACTTTACTGTGGTTATGGAGACACAGCACACCAATCTTCCACAATTCCTGGGATTTTCAAGACAATATGAACATAAAAATCAGGTCTAGTACATCTCGTTTTCTTGAAAATTAGCTCTTTTCAAAGAAAAGCATTAGGGTTTGTGGGTTTTTTGTTTGTTTGATTTTTTTATTAGTGTTTCCTTCAACACATGCTCAAAGCCCTCAGGTCATAGAGAAAGTCAGTTAACTAATTCATACTGCCTAGACCACATTTTTCTACCTGTTCTTAAAATCAAGTACTATCTTTCTGGCTGTGTGTTTCTTTAAGGACAGTCACCAATTTGACTGACTTGATAGTCATTAAAAATGCTTTAAGATTCTGGCAATAATCAGAGAAACACTCCCTGATTCACTCACTTGAGTCCTCTTGGTTGTGCTATTTCCAATTTCCAAGCTTCACTTCCAGTGAAGTCCTTTTTCTTTCAGTGGACATCACTGACAGCTGTAGCACATTTTTCATTTAATCATTTTGGTTCTCTGCTCTGCTATCTCCACAGAACAAATGCAATCCCTTATTTTCTAAAAAATAACTTTACTATTGGCACATCTCTTTTATGGTAACCAAGCAGGACTCATGTTTTTTTTATTATGGGTCTCTGTTTCTGACTTTTAGACACTTTTTTATTGAGGCTTCTGTGGTTTTTTTTCTAATCTTTGTGGAAAATGTACTGCTTGCTTCTAACTACCTCAAAAAGTTCTTTGTTTGACTGGGCTGAGTAGGCTGCTCTGCAAGCTCCTCAGTTTGAAATACCACCTCTAGCTCCTCTGTAATGTTACCACTACTCACCAAACCACACATAAAACAGTATTAACAGCTTCATTGGTTATTTGGCAAGAGCCTTTTACATCTAGGAACAGCTAAAAATCACTTGTTCCTACCTCCACACCTGTTGTGATGATAAGGTTGCCAGCAGTCTGGTAATGCTGACTTTCTGGCAAAGGGACTGAGGGAGTGAAGAGTTTCCCTGGGCTCATCTCCATGAAGCTGTGCAAGCCCAAGAGTCCTTTTTGCTATGCCACTTACTGACTTTTCTGCCCTACCTTTCAGATAATACACCGACATTTTTCCTTCAAAATGTTTTTGTCACTCACCCTGATCAAACAGTCAAAATGAGACAGCAGCCCACCATCAATGCCAAAAGCAAAGAATAAATTAGTATTAAAATCAGTTCTTTTGCTCTCATAATGCCTCTCCCCCCCCCCAAAAAAAGTAACTCTGTAAGAAAATATAAAGAACAAACATTTATTTCAAGACATCCAACTGCTCTAACCTTTCCAGCTAATGTCATCCTCATTTTCTAAGTAAAATTTCAAGAAGTAGAATCTCAAGCAAAGGCTTAAGCAGTTTCTGTGACCTTTCCTTTATATCAACCCCTTCATCTCCAGCCAGCAGGAAAAGCTCTCATCACCTTCACCCAGCACCCACACCAGCCCCCAGCCAGCAGGGAGCAGAACATGATTCTGTCCACAAATTCACTGAGTGTGCTCTGGGACACTCTGGGACATTCTGTTTGCCTTTCTGGGCTGCTCAGACTGTGACCTTTCCAAAGGATGAGTCCCTACCAGATACAAACCAGGTTCTGTGCTCCATCCCAAGGGATGCCAGCACAGGAAATGCTTTGAAAGACAGCTCTATCAAAAGAAAATTGCATCAAATGCATTCTAAAGCTCTCCCCCAACAACTTCCATAGGAACCAAGGGTTTGTGTGACAGAAAACAAACAGCAAGTTTGACAGAAAACAAACAGAAAGTTACCTTAAACACTAAGAAAAAATATATTTTTAAAAATCAAAGGCTAGGGATTATGGATTTACAAAGGAGTGACCCAGAGGATGATGACAGCTTCCTCTCAGCAGCAGGAGCCTTTGTCAGTAATACACATTTTAGGATACTGTAATATTCAAGTAAAGTACATTTTCAAGAATTCAGGCACTACTGGGGCTGAGTTTGCAACTGACTCTGTTAAGAATAATCTGTCTTTTCTCAGGCTTTTTTGTTGAACTGAGATACCATTTCACTATCCTGCAACATTACTTTTAGAAATTATCCACCAGTGATATAAAGAAATAAAGGACTTTTGTCTTGCCTTTATATTAACCTCTTCATCTTGTCATTTTGTGAAAGAGATATCAAAACACAGAAGAATATCCTAAGGATCTGTGACTATTCAATATTAAATGATCCTTTTGTGAATGTTTTATCTTAAACTGTATCTGTTTCAAGAAAATGCTCATTTCCTACTCAGAGGCCAGTTCTTATCATTTTATAAACATGGATTTTACAGATCTTTCAAAGCAAGATTCTTCTCTTTGCACTTTTCTAAATTAGGCCAGTACTGCTAGATGTTATCTGCAGGATATGTACAGAACACTCCCTTACTGCACCTTTGGACCTGCATAATTCTAAGTTTTCTTCTTAAATATCTAATATTTATAATCTCTATACCTATATTCATGCTTTACTGCATTCATGTTTTACTGCCCTTAGAAGCTGTGAATAACCAAAATGACTTTTAGGCAGTCCAGACCAAATGAGTGAAATGTTTCACTGATCAACACCAGAAGCTGAGGTGTGAACAAATACAAGATATTTTATATTCCCAACTGCCTCCACTAAGCAGATGATACAGTGCCACACCTTTTCAGGACAGTAATTCTCCTACAGCTACATTGGGGCACAGTTAAAAGCATTTACAAAGTCTTTTGCTGATCTGAAAGAGTAGTTCTCAGATCCAGCAAAAGCCACAAAACAAGAGCTTGAGAGTTCATGCTGGACTGCAGACCAGGTGCCTTCCACCAAACACAACTGGGAATGGTGGCCACTTCCTTCCTGAATGGAAGAAATGCAGTAAATGCCACTGATGCTGTTTTACCCAGCAGCTACCTGGCCCATCAAACTTGTTGAGGAGAAAACTCCTTTCAACTCTTCCCTGTTCATGTGCAAACCCCATCTATACTCTGAAAATAACACCCAAAAGCCAGCCTGTGGTTAGGCTAAAGGGAAGATGAGATATTGGCAGACACACCATGTTCCCTCAAAGCACAGCATCTGATTCTTGCAGAGATGGGGCACAAACTGCCCTGTCAGAGATCTGAGGAAGGGTTTTCCCAACATGACAGGCCACCCACATGCTGAGCCTTACAGGCACAGTCCATCAGCAGAGCACAGCACCAGGACCTTCACACCAGTGAGAAACTACTACCACAACAAGAGCTAAAGATGCTTGGTACATATCCCACATTTAGAAATTATTTATTGGGGAAATAAATTTGTAAGCAATTTATCCTTTGATATTTGCCTCACAATTCCCTATGGGATCATAGGTACTATGGCAACTATTATAAATAATCTGTTTAAAAATCTGTATCTGTTTCTAACACAATGTTTCTAGCATGAAACCAAGCTCGAACTGAACAGATGAGTTCCTCTAATATGGGATCATTTTGTGGATAATTCTCCCAAATGACCTTAAATGCTTTTATATTTTCCATGACCAAATGAGTGTTTACATTTAAGCATCCTCACTCTCTACTTCTTGATGGCAGCCCATTTTGTAGAAAGCTGCCCGATTTTCAAATGCGATAAATTTGGCACAAGAGATTATTTTCATCTGATTCAGAAACTCAGGGATTGTCACAATAGCTTACCTGCAAACATGAGGAATAATCAGAAAGCTGCTACAAAGAGTACAGTGTTACCAGTAACTTCTTTGTCATCAGAACTCAAGAGTCAAAATCAGACCCAGAAGTTCTTCAGATTAAGTTCTGGGAGATAACATGGTAAAGAAAAGGGGTGATAGCAAAATGTCTTCAATTATTTTCTGCTTTGATTATATGATAAATGTGTGCTTTTAAGTCTCATGAATAATCTCTGTGAAGAGGATGAGTCTAAGTCTGGAAAATTTCCAAGTGTGTCTTTCCCACATCCTTTCAGTGTTTCAATTTAACAAAAACACCCACATATACATAGAGGAGATTTACTTCCATACTAATGAGTAAAAGTACTCACCAGCAATCTAAAAGAGGCTTCTTTAGTGGATCCAATGAGGCTTAAGCACAGCTACCATTAATTTACATTTGGTCATTTTCTTGCCAGCATTCTGCCATCACTAACACCAATATCTCTTTAATGACATAAAAGTTCTTCTCGTAAGTGACTGAACTAAAGTACACCACAATAAGAGAGCTGCTCTTAAGCCAGTTAACTTTTTTCTTCCTAAAAGTTCAAGGACAGGATGTGATGTCTCTTCTTCTGTCATTTTTTAAAGAAAATTCAAAGCAAAGAAAGCTCCCCAGAGCATCCCCAAAGATATGGTGCTATCTTTGCATTCATCCTTTCTTCATTCTGTGCACATTTAATGTTGTTTCTACAGAGCTAAAACACCACTGCCAAATACCAACATTGACTTAGGGCTGATCTTTCTCTTGAAGAGGGCAAAACATGTTGTTGCCTTTCCTTTGCACCAGCTTCCAATGGGACCCAGCCTGTAAGATTGGTCCTTGGAGTGGAAGCCCTAAAAATCCACAAAAGCAATGTTGTAATACAACAACCATCTTGAGACAGACCAGCATCTCTCTGGAGCAGCACAGAAAAGACTCACAGCACTGGGCTGAAATCAAAAGGCCCAAGCACAACCTGACCCTGCCAAAGGTGAAATGGATTATTAGTACTAATCCTGGCCAGACTGTGGACTGGCTTTGTTGATATTTTCTTGAAGAAAAGCAACTGTCCTGTACATATTCAAAATGAAAAGGACACACTTTTATTAATTTTTGCCACTCTCCAGGAACAGTTTGTTTTATCATCCCAAAGCCAGGGGTCCCCAACTTAGTTTCTAATTCAAGGAGAAATGTTTTTTTTATACAAAGTAAAGGAGGAAGACCCAAACCTACACTGTCTGCAGTAATCCTTTTCCAGTGCATTAACTCCTCTCCTGCAGGAGTCCTGAAACTTCCTGAGACATAGCTCCTGAGAAAAACAGAGGATTCAGGATGATAGGATTTCCCCTTATAAAAGTCTAGAACTGCAGAATAAATTCCTTCATGGGAAAAGCACACTGGCAGCACAACCCACGTTGTGGCCAGAAGAACAGACACTGTGGCAAGTGACAGCACAATGTGGACTGCTGAGCAAATGACAACCAAAACAAAAAAGCCCTCACAGATCTGTAATTATTTCTGTAATATTCATGTAAATGTCATGCCTACAAGTGTCTGTATAGGTCTCATTTTAAGAAGTGCACGCTCAGTTTTTAACAAAAAGTACAAAGGATTTCTGGATTAAAGAATAAAAAAGGATCATTATACTTGCTTGAAGGGAAAGCATGATTATGATTGTTTCTTAGACTACAAGGCATCTAAAGACAGTCCCTGAAAAACAAATGTTTTCTTAGACCAATTTCTAGGTCACCCTTCCTGAGCAATGACAGAAAACATGGAATCTTCCTGGCAGATTTCATGCATTTGGCCTCCTTCACTTCCACTCTCTTCTGAAACTCTAGTACTTGGAGCAACCAAACGTGAAATACATATTATTTACATAAAGTATAACTGGAATATGCATCCAGATGAAAAAGCCAGAACCAAAACATTCATTTGGATTAATTGCAATTTTTAAGAAGTCCTCATCAGGGACTGACAGGATAGGATTCAACCTGGCAAATCCAATGTGCTCATTAAAGAGGCTTTCTATAGGCAAGAGCAACATTCCAGGATACTACTTATCCCATTATCTAACAGGTACAAGAAGTGCTGGTGGTGGTCTCTCCACAGGATGGACTCCAGAGAGAACTGGGGGGTAATGCCCACGTAGAGATTTGCATTGAGAACATCTAGAACTAGACCAGACAAACCTCTACCCTCCAAGGTGAAGGGAAGAGAGAAGGGCTTGGGCTGAGAAGGGTGCAGCTTGAGCCTGGGGATGAGCTGTTTGCAGAGGGACAGGTTGGTGTGGCTGTTCCCACAATGAAGCCAGCATATCCAGTTGGAATCACCATCTGACAAACCAGCACTGAGGTGGCCTCCAGCCCATGGCATCACAGCAGTTCTGGTTTGGCTTGACAGTGCTGAAATTAGCACTTTATTGCCAAGTATTGGCTGTCCTCTCCCTGTGGCAGAACACTTTCCCCTCTTCCACGGAAACAAAAGATTTTCCTCCAAGCCTCCAAGCAGGTTACTCTGAAAATACATCCTCACAGCCTTATCTTAAAGATTCAGGCCTCCAGTGAGGAGAAAAGGTTCAGCTAGGGACACCAGCAAAAGCTTTGATTTTAAGTGATTAAGGGATTCAGGCGTGACATTTCCTACTCCCAGTTCCATTTCATCCCTTTCAAATTAAGGACTGGATTCAATCACTGGTTTATTTTTACAGGCATTTAATCATAATAAAAAGTAAACAAAAAACCCTGGCGATGAGACAAGCTCTGCAGCCTGCCTTCTTCCTCAACACTGCTGCAACTCATTACAAGGCAGTTCAGTTGTGAAAATGCCAGTACCTATTCTGATGCAATTCAGAAACCTGTAATGCATCCCCAGCCCTCTGGACAGCATTGAGAACTATTCAAAATTAAAAACAAGCCCAAGACACATTCTTACAATTATAAGTAGCTATGGCAGAATATTAGCAAATGCTATTTTTAAAAAAAGCTGATATCACCCTTACCCTACAGAAGGTCTTAGAATTACCCTATTATTCAATTCTGAATACAGTGTTTTAAAAACAAAGTGCTAGGCTTATTGCCTGGGTCCAAATATTTGTTTTTTCTAAAAAGAGCCTGAGAAGCCAAACAAATCAATTGCTTTAAGTTTCTGTTGGAGTCTAGAAAGGATCTGAAGTTCAGAACAAACAGGGTTTGTCACATGATGTGGAAGAAAAAGGAAAGCAGAATAACAAAATGCAACATCAGCATCTCCCTGGGAAGATCAGAGTTTTTGCATCATGTTCTTGCTGGTTCCTAATTTCAAGCTGTGTATTTTACATAAAAAATTTGGCACAGTTATTCTTATTAACTTTGGCACGAAATTCAGTTCAATCAAATGACTACTTATTGTCTTTGACCAAAACCATGATAAACATAGAAGAATCCAAAAATAATATTTTGATGATTTTTAGGAATTTCTTACATGAAAGGGAGGGGATCAGAGGCATGGGAGATGATTAAAGAGTGTGCCATCTAATGAAATTAAAATTGAGAAGTATCTGTGAAATGGAGCTGAACCTCAAAGTACAACATGCAAGAAACAAAATACTTTACATCTATGATAGTGATACACCTATGATACTGAATTTTGGAAGGCAGACATCTTTTCCCCCTTCTCATCCCTTGAGCTGTGCTGGGGAAGCACCTAAAGCCATCACAGAGGCCTCAGCAGTAAGGGCAGACACCAGACATTGGGACCTCTTTGTGCTGGTGAGGGAGCTTTGCTTTGCTTTTTATAATTAAAAAACATAATCACCATTCACTTCCAGAGACAGAGTGACCTTAAATGCCACTGGGAACAAAAAATTATGCCCTTATGGGAAAGAAAGCTGCACACCACTACAGGGTGAAATTATGAGGATGCAAGGCGTAAAAACGGGCTGTTGGTGACAGGAATTTTCAGCATATCCTCTGCAGAATTGATTAAAAATGTTCAATGCACAGAGTTAATTCAGCTTCAAAATATGACATGCTGCTTTCTTGCAAATATTTCCAGTAAATATTTTCCTGATCACCATCCAGTTCTCCATCTGCATGCCAAAAGGGATTGCTGTCAATCTCACTGAGCAGCAGTAACTAACCTTTCCTTTCTAGCTCCCCTCTCCTGAAAGCTTGTCCTATCCAGCAAGTGATATTTGGCTTTAAGCTGATTGAAAAAGTCTGTACTTAAATATTCAGGGCTCCTGAAAAAGTCTTAGGAATTCAGGGAGGAATTCTGGTTAACCTGTCTTTAGTGGAGACTGTCTTCTGCAGGATGGCAGCACCAGAGGGCAAAACTTCTCATACCAGAGGAAACAAATCTCTTCCCCCCTCAACAGATTAATAAAAGAAATAAAACAAAACCTGAGCAACATTAAACAAATAAGTGAGAAGGCATACCCATTCTGTAAGCCAGAGCTTGGTGTTCTGTTTGCAGTATGAGCTCTAATGAAAAAACACACTTCTCATGTGGCAGATCCTAAATAGCTATCACTTCCAAGCAAGACTTTTTGACATCATGTTCTTTTTGAGGAACAAAAAATTACTATTATTGGTGTGCTACACTCCTATTACCAAGAATTAATGGTCTCTGGTCCTTTCTGTATCCAGGTGTTGAAAACTTTTTTACGCATTTCCTTAGCCAGCAAAGCTTATATGGATGCCTTATTTATTTCCTCTCACCCTTCACTGATTTCTGCTGTCTTCCTACAAATTAAGGAAGATTAGAAGCATTTTAACAGTACTGAAATATTTCCATAATTTTTTCTTTAATACAAAAGAGTCGTTAGAAAGAGATAATTGCCATCTGCAAAGAGAGATGTAAATCTAGGGCTGTTCAGCATTCTAATGAAAACAGAATCCCAAAGGCACTATCTTAATTCTTCTAAAACTGCCTCCCTCTGTTTTGGGTGAGGAAACCCACCACACCAATCACAGCATTTTACAGTTAGTATAGAATTAAACAGAAGGGCCACCCATGGTTGCAAGTGCCTGAAACAAAGCATTCAGCTATATATGACAGCTAAAATCAAGCTTCTCCTTCTTGTTATTAAAATGCAGTACACATGAGAAATATTTTATTTTATTGTCTGCTTCAGAAAGAGGGTAACAGTCAAATGAAATTTATAAGATCCTGTTCACCATCAGTGTTGATTAGACCCAAAGACGGGAGATAAGAAAAAAGCCACAAATATACTAAAATGAGAACCAGTGACTCACCTTGGGTACCAAGAGCTTGTGGAGAGGAAAAAGGTGGAAGTTTAATGCTAAACAAGTTCTGAGCCTTCATAGTGACTTCTGCTATTTAATGCGCAGAACAGTACAAAGTAAAATGACTCCTCATCTTCCCATACAGGAGTTATTGCAGTAGCCACAAATGAAGGGAAGTGCACATGGCAGAAGAGGATGAAGTATGATATTATTAAGAATTGGCACAGAAATGTGACATAATACATAAACAAGCTATCTAACTTGTGTGTAATTGTAGCAAATTGTTACAGCTAGCCTGCACTTACAGCAGGGACAGTTGTGAGTAATTCACCTTGCTTTGCTCCATGTCCCTCTAACAAAATATAGCTCTGGCTAACAACACCTGTTTTTTACAATCACATGGTTTTTCAGGGAGGAAAGACAATGTAAGAAGAAGGTGGTATGACCAGTTTAGATTTCTTCTGAGTCTTGAACTCAGGAGTCATTTGCTTTGTTCACTCCTCCCTTGCTCTTCTTTTTCCACCCCCCACCCAACAGATAACCTATCAGTACTTAAACAGGAAAGCAAAGAGGACTGGGAATGTCTTTGTAATTGAGGTCTTCTGTAAGTGTATTTATTTTTTTCCAGCATGTTTATTTTAAACTGCTTTAAACACTCAGCAAGATCATGTACCTGCTCCTAGCCCCAGCCTGGTGGCAGGGGCACCTCTCAGGGCAGCAAGGCTGGGCTGGCAGCGTGGGATGCTGCAGCCGAGCAGTGCTCACAGGGCTCACTCACTGTGGGACAGCATCTCCACTGCTGCCAGCAGCAAAAGCTGTGTCTGCATCTGGGACAGCCACAGAGGCAGTGTCTAGTGCACAGAAATCCTGAAAAGGGAGGCCCAGCATTCACCACCCAGAGATGATTTTGTGGTCAGTGTAATTTCCAGCATGAGGGTTGGTGTTGAGGGCAGAGGGACACCACAGCTGCAGCAGCTGCTGCCAGAGGTGCTCCCTGGGCTTTTTTCCTTTGGGTCCTAAGCATATACTGGGAGATTCTCCTGTCCCCACCATGGTCCACTGTTCCGCCCCTTCTCTCTCTGTCACACAAGCTTACTGCCATCTCAAAGGCTGGCACCTCTTTAAAACCACATGGGCTCTTAGCATTGGGCTCTCACAGTGGCATTCACAGGGGTCAAGCAAGTTGTAAACACAAAGACAAAAGGGGGGAGAGAGACCTTTCCCAAGAGCACACTGCACTTGTCTCTCCCTGTAAAAGCTGAGCTGTGCCTCTGTTTCTCATCCCACTTAAACTTGTCACTGCCTTGCTTTCTAGCTCTCTAGGATCACACTGGATATGGTCACCGATGCCCTCTAAGGGATTTTTGGAGGGATCCTACTATTAATAGAGCAATTTGCTCCCCCTCAGAATCCACCTGAATGCCCCTCAGCAGAGAGGCACTTGGGATGGAGCACTCTGCACCTCAGTGCCACTCAGCACCTCTGCAATACACAGCACCTCTGTGATCCCTGCCACAATAATCTGCCTCAAATTAAGCAGAGCTTGGCCCTGCTGTCATTGCTGCACCCCAGTCTGCAGAGGGAGAGGGGAAAAAACCCACGGGAAATCTGGCAGCCAGGTTTGAGGGAAAACTAGAATCTGGCCTCTATGCTGGGATTGAGGTGTGGTCTCTCAAAGTTGCATTCACACCACATAGGAAAAAAAAACCAATCCAAACCAAAACTTTCAAAAGACAACTTGCATTAACCCAAAGGCGCAGGTTTTGTAAGTGGAAAATCTCCGGAAAAAATATCATTTTTCTTTAAAAATGCCTCAATTTTCTCAAGAACTTTTCCCAATGGCCTGCAGCATTTGGCAGCAGGTTCTTGGTAACGATGAGGGTCCCTGTCAGTACACTTCCCTCCATGGGAGGTATCTCAGAGCATAAGGATGGCTGGGAATGGTGACCTTTTCCCTTCCACCACACAAAACACCCTTCTACGTCTATGACACCATGGTAAGCAGCAGGGTCACTTTAGCAAAAGACACTAAAGGCAGTCCAGATACCACAGACACCGGGAAAAAGGTGATGGTTCTAACCTGAACAATGTTTTAAAACATGTACTTCAAATTTTTCCCAAAATGTTTTAGTTTTGACAGACACTTACAGATTTCTCTTTTTTTCCCCAGAATGTGACCACCTCTGACTTAACTGTGCAGGACTTTGCCTTCCCCACAGAAGAGGGAAATTAAAAAGAAAGCAGGAGGCTGGCTTCTCTAAGAGCTCTTTTAAAGTCCTCTTTGCTATTCAGAAAGCCCTGTTTGACACTGATGAGAGGCACAGATTTGGGTTACTATGGGTTGCCTTATGATACAAATATCCCCTGATTTTATTGGGATATTCTTAAAAAAAAAACCCACAAAACACAGTATTTTCTATAGTGGCTTGTAATCTCAGAGTATAGAACATATTAAATACAAGCAATATCTCTTCTCAGTCCATTTCCAAGTTCATTAGGAAGAAGGATAAAATATACAGTCTATAAATTCAAGTGAGCATTCAAACATGCTCTGCTGCTCATGATCTTTCACTGGGTAGCATTATTCCTGAATTAAATACTATTCTTAAAAGGAACCTGTTGTTCTCTTTAAAATGTCATGCATTCTTTTAATGCCATACACCAACACTGAACAATGAAAACCATTTTATCCTCCTGGAATTCATACTTGAAAAATTTAGTTCTGCAAAAATAAATTAGTTGGAAAAAAACTTTTCATCAGAGGTTTTGAATTCTAGTAGGTTTGTAATGTTCATCTACATTGTTTCTAGGCTACAGGTACTATGGGAGCATGTTCCTATGAACAGATAATGTATTTTCACTGGAAGATTTGCCTATTAGAAAGAAATTATCTGAAAACAAAAATGTTCCAAAACTGTACAGTAATTAAGTGAATGCTAAAAGTTTGTTGATTTGTCTGTACAAAAATATTTTAATTCTGTCAGAATAGACCCCAATGCTGAAAACAGATTTTGTCTTGAAATTTTGAATTTTCAACTTTTCATCCCAGTTAAAGGACAGAAATGCTACAGAAAGCACATTTCAAATTTCTGGCAGCTGGAAAGCCCTGGTTTAAACAGAGTTATAGACACCTCACTGTATCCTTTCATAGGACAGTTAATCAAGTACATCCTCACAGAAAATTTGCTCCCTATCTCTTGTATAAAGTTCACCAGCTTCCAGTAAGTTTTCATTATACTTTTTATTCTATATATTAAGAATTCATTATACTTATTATTCAGGTAAGTTAAAAGGGTGTATCAGAGCTCTTCTCTCCAACCACTTACACAGACTCTTACAAGGCAGAGTAACCATGTAAACAAGGAGGTGCTGTGGAGAGAGGTTTTACATGGACACAGAACAGTGTCAGTATTGTCATCAACATTTTCCTCTATTGCTCTAAATCTCTGGAATTCACTTTCATGATTAAGTTTCCAAAGCCTGTTGCAATACCAGAGTTGCAACATCTTTTGCAGCTTTGGTAGTTACACTTCCAGAGTAAGCAGCAAGAGAAGTCACACAAGACTGGCAAGATCACCTCACATTTCAGATGAGAGAGATGACCTCGCTTGGGTCAAAGGCACAGAGAAGTGAAACCATTTGGGGATACCTGTTTTGGTGGCAAAATGGATCTGAATTGCAACTGAGTACCTGATTGTGTTTTATTACTTTACAGATTCAGCAAGAGAAAGAGAACATTTAAGCTGATTTTAAAAACTCAAAAGAGATCAAAATTTTCTCATTGAAGTTAAACAAGAAAAGCAGTCCATGGTTTCACTGCAAGCGAAAGGAAATATTTAAATTTGCACTGAAATGCCTATTCCCTGGGCATGTTTTCTAACACCATAGGGAAGGGAGGACAGCAGCTGTGGTGGTGGCAAGGTGCTCAGCTGTTGGAAATGACAAGCTGCTGTAAGTACACAGATAACCATGTTGGCCAGCTCTGGAGCTGAGCATGTGCCCTGACCACCAGAGCACTGGCACTCTCACCTTAGTTCCTACAGCTCACCAAATATGTAAGTCTTTTATTTTAGTGTTTTTAAAGGACCAGGACTGAAAGGAGATATAAGGAGTAACATACCCTCAAATATAATTTATTTTGTAGATCATATTCCTTTCTTAAGAGATGATTGATATACCTTCAAGTCCCTTTGTTCTTCAACCTATTCTTCATTATCACTTCCTAATCAAGAAGAATTACCATTTTAGCCTGAAGCATTTTGTTGTCCAAGCCTATTCAGCCAATCATCCCGAATTTCCAAATAGTTGCAGAGAGAAATCACATTCTATTTTGGGACAAGCTATTTTCAAAAATAATGTTCATCTCGAAAGTATGTTTTTCATGGTTTATGTGGATCCACTACAGAAGAATGCCCATAAATCCCACTTTCACATTAAATGTAAGGTATTCCACTCCTTTCTAAGATAAAATAAAATGACCAAGACATTTAATATTGTTAAAGGTTTTGAATTTTTTTTTTTGGTGGAAGTTTTCTTCCTAGGCAAAATAAAGGGCTTGAGCACATGATTCTTCCCTGGAGTCAACAAGTTCCTGTGTGCCAGCTGGTGTGCCATTACCTCCTCTTGCACGTGCTTAGACTTAGATAAATGCAAGTCATACAACTCAAATTCTCATACTTTCACTGCAATCTGAGCTAAATTGGATTACTTAGTACTTGCCACGGGCAAGGAACATGAGCACACACTACTACAAACAGCTTCTTTAGTAAAATACAGTACACTAGGAAGCAGCAGTAATGTGATTATGCAACTGATTCCCAGTCTATCTATTGCAGTGCTCCCAAACTCATAATTTCATTAAGTTTTAATTGTTTTTTATAGACTGCAAATGCAATATTTTAAAGCTATATTGGTCTTGTAATTAATTTCCCTTCTCTCACCACATTACTAATATATACTACCAAATTTCACTGGAGTTTAACAAAACTTGTCCTTTGCTGTTAAGAAAGAGCATTTAATGTTATAAGACATACAATTACAGAGTGCCTAAGAATATTGTCAATTAGCAAGATGACTATAAATATGGAAATCTCATTACAAAGAGATGTTTGAAACTTACATCAAACGGCTCCTGACAAAATCTGCTAAGTGATAATTTTATTCCTACCCCATTTTTAATGAGAATGCTGGTGTTGCAATAAGATACCAGTTACTCTCACTTCAGTCTTGTAAATACATTTATGTGGGAAAAAAAACACTAAGGAAGGTTTAATTTTTGCTTCTAACAGTATAGGGAAAGATGGAAGGAAACAGAAAGGGAACATGTTGAAATTATTAAAGCACAGTGATCACAGGGAACTGCCAGAAAAAACAAACAGTATAAATTGAAAGATGTTTTTTAAAGACTGGATTCTCTACTCCATTACAAAATTGAGTGTTTTCTTTTTGGATGGATAAGGAACATTTATAAGAAACAGCCCTCACATAAACTGCAGCACAGCAGTCAGAAGTACAGCAGGTGCTGAGGGACAGAGGAAGCCTCCTCCTTTGAAGGGCCCCAACACAGGGTGGATAAAGCCCACGTGGATGTTACTTTGTTAATTTGCGAATATTTGTACACAAACATAAATACTTTACAAGTTTGCCAGTTATAATGGCTCATTCAGTTTCCCCTGAGGCCCAATTGTACAGCAAAGTTGTCCCCTCTGGCAGGCATTGCAGATTTCTCATTCCACATTCTACGTGAAATGTAAGAAGCAGAGTTACTACTCAGAGGAAACCTTTTAGTAAAGGCAATCATCCTGAACTTTTCTCATCATTTTATCACTGCTCAGGCAGTAATTGTTTTAGTGTTAATTGGTTGTAGTTTTAATATCAAGAATAATGTGAATATTCCATTACATAAAAAGTTCTCCATCAGCTACTTCAGAGAAAACGTTTTAAGAAAAATGCTACTGGTTTCATATAAAAAGTGAAATAAATGCTGTTCTTCCCTGCTTCTAGATTTCATATTTAAAAGTCTAATAAACAACCGCAAAGTGTGTGGGGCTGCTGTGAACTCAAGCCCAAGCACCTGAACACTTTGAGCCAGGAACTTATTATTGGATACAGAGGTTACCCATGTAGGAGACATACTTTGTGCTTCACCAGAGCAAAGTGCTCATGCTCAGAAGGGTCAGAAGGTTCTGACTATGCTTCTTTTCCTTAAAGCCCTACACACTGATGGGGCTGTGTGTGAACGTCCACAGAGGAACCAGTTGGCAGCCAGCAGCTCCTCACACATGATCTGGCTCAGGGTATATTAGAGTTAAATCTCAGAGCTTGGGCCCATAAAATAAACTTCCTGAAAGATATTAACAAAAAGTTATATTTTTACATTAACAGGATACACATAATGCATTTGCTATGAAAATAAATCTCTTCAAGAGAACCAAAAAATGCCCTTATTCCTAAAAATAGGAGGGAAAATTACAGTCGGCAAATTTAAGGGACAATTAAACCAGTGTTTCACAGAACTCCAGATCACTGCCAAAACAAATATTCAGATAAAAGAATGCAGCTTCCATTCCCTGCTTCCTTATTAACTGTGTTTTCTTCTCTAGCCATTACAAATAGGTTTGTAAAGTATACTCAGAAAATATATGGGTCTCTGTTTTTCATTTGCACTTGATTGTTGTTTCTGAAGATGCTACCAGCTGCTGAAGGAGCAAGCATTGTGCTAATATTCACTCTATAAATAATGTAAGAAAAAAAAAGGAAAGCCACTGCACAGCAAGGTTAAATGAGGACAACATGGGAAATTCAGTGTAAGGGACTGTGAGGCCTCTCACTTGGCTTTCCAAGTGCAACATATTCATGGCATTTTATTAGCTGATTAACGAGGTGTCTGGCAATTCATCTGGAGCTACTGAGCTCCTTTGATCCCCTCTTCTTACAAGCGCTCCTCTTAAGAGACAAAAAAAGTTCTTTGCAGCTAAAATCCCCATGTCCTGCAGGAGGATGCTGCTGGGGCCAGCCTGGAGATGGACAGCAGAGTTTCCCCACACCAAGGGGAGAGGTCCAGCTGTCTCAGCCACCCCACAGAAGTGACCACTCACCCTCCTGGGGCAGCTGAGGGTCCATCCCCCACGCTGTGCCAAAGCAGGCACATAGGCTGGCAGGGTGCTGTGTGCCACCCCGTGTCCCTGTGTGCCACCCCATGTCCCTGTGAGCCTCTGAGGGCTCTCCCCACTCCATGTCTCAATGGGACAGGCAGCTGGGGCATGGGTGCTCCTGGATATGTATGTGTAGTTATGATATTTTATGAGTTTCTTGGGTGCAGACTTGCTGAATTTTTCCTTCCATGGGAAAGCTCACTTCTAAGCACAGAATTTGATAAAACATATCTTTTAGTTGTGTGTTTTTCAAGAATAGGTGGTATTTGGCTGCCCTGTCTCCCATATGGGGGATGGGAGCCTTCTCTCTTTCTTAGCCAATTATGTGGACAATTGTTATCACTGAATTGTAAGCATTCAGGCATTCTTGTACTGGGCATGAAGGAGAAAACATGTTAGCTTGGTACCTGGGCACCTATAGCCCAAATTCCTTCTGATCAATGGAGTCATTTTAATAAATCATATAAACCTTCTGATATTAGAGTCAAAGAGTCCTGATTCATTGTCGAAAAACAACAATATGTATGCTTGCTTTGGGCAAGCTCTCAACCTGCAAAAGCCCTCATTACCCTTGCACACACAGGTATCAATAATCTCAATACAAGAATTTCAAAGAATTTTTTGTAGTGTTTAAGCCTAAAAATCTCCAATATTAAAACCCTACAGTTTGCTCTTGGGTGCTGAAAAAAGCACAGTGCCATTGGGCAGACATATGCAGAGCCCACTGGACCAACCAACCATCCATGGAGAAGAAGAGGTGGAAATCTGGACCAAATGGCTCAAGAGTTCTGTAATCTACAGGAAAAAAAAAATTCCAAGGTTAAGCTCTGTATGGTAGGGTACAACCTCCTGGCTGCATGCACCTTAGAGGTGTTGTCTTGCTGCGTAATGTACAGCTTTAGAATGATACAGAATAGTATAGTTTTCATCAGACACTCTGGAAAGGCAGAGAATTGCCTTAGAAAGAGGCAGTTTTATGTAAGTGTTCTCTTTTCTGCCATCTTCACTTTAGACCAAAGCCCTAGAAGTTGTCCTTATCTTGTGGCTTTGGATGTCACTCCAAGCAACACAGAACAGCAGATGAAGTGAATCCAGGGGGAGCAGCACAGGAAAGAGGTAGGAAAAGCAGAGTGATAAGAAGCAGGAGAGAGCAGCTTTCATCTTGATCAAGATGAGAGTACAGTGTCTCTGGAGAGCAGCTGGGATCTCCATCTGTACTGAAAGAACAGAGACATGATAGTTTCACAAAGCTCTCCAAGATGGGATGAGGCAGTCCTAGATCTACGCTAGCTGAGCATCACAGCAACAGCTCATGAGCTTTACAGTCAAATATTATCCAGAACTGAATTCTTAGCATGCTTCTGTAACCAGAAGAAACAAAACTTTATAGAATAATCCTATCTTATTTTAATCTGCTTCCTCCCTAGTAACGAGGTGATCTCAGAAGAATCAGAGGCACTAAAACACTCAGCTCATCAGGGTGTGTGTATATATTTTGGGAGGCACCCTGGGGCCTAAGCATAGCCATCCAGTGCCACTTCAAATGCACTTTAGGGCAAACAAGACTTCTGGGGCACCAAGCGGAGTGACACGAGCCCTCTGCTGGACTCACAACAGGTGGGACAGCCAAGGTCACCTCAACTGGCTCCAAACAGTTGTGAACCCCAAATGCCCATCTCAGTGCCAGGGTGACATAAAAAATAAATCTGGATTCTCAGAAAATGAATACACATTTTTCTCTAACAAGCTGGAAAGGGCATTTTAAAAACAGAAATCTACCTGTGGCAGGTCTAAACCTGTACCCTTTAGCAAACAGGAGCTGGTGGAGAAGTACCTCATGAGTTAAAGTTTACACAGAAGAGCCATTTTGGAGCCGTTCAGTAAGATGGAGACAAAAAAAGTGAACTCCAGTGACATCCTGAAGGACAGGGGTCTTGCAGGAATTAGGGCTGCTGCTTCTCCTGCCTCATCTGGAAGGCAGTACCCACCACAGTCCTGCTGTGAGAGAGCTTCTGAGTCCACTAACTGGAAGCTGATGCTGTTGTTAATGATTAAAATCCAAGTTTTATGGATACCTAGCTGTAATGGAGTTCCCCATATCCAGCACCCTGTGCCTGGCTCTTACCAGCCTATTATGGTTACTGCAGGGATCAAATTTATTGTTACTACAATTTTGAGTGTGAGTTGTGCACAAGTCTCAATCATGCAGAGTTCAATGATAGCTTTCTATTAAGAAATCAAATGTGCAGAGTGAATGATAAAAGGACTGCAGTGCTAAAGATTTGCATATAATCATTAACAAAAAGCCAATGCATTACCTGAAATTTTTAAGAAGGCAATCAATCCTATGCTGTACTTTCTAATAGTAAGTCACAAGAGATAAAATGAAGCTAACATGAAACACTGCTAACAGCCAGTTTCAAAAAGAAATTTAATTTACTCTGTCCTGACCTCTGTCAGATTAAAATCTTTTCTCCAGTAACATCCAAAATTACCTTCTCCAAAACTTTAATACAGCAAAGGAACTATATGAGGAACAGGAAAAATTTCAAACAAGTGAAGTGGTCAGATGTAGATGAAATCTACCATACCGTTCCTCCATGTTGATATTGAAAAACCCACCAAACCCCTTGAAATTAATCTTCTCATTCAGCTTGAAATAAATGTGCTTGTTATTTATCATCCAGGATTCACTTAATAGTTTTGAGGACTTGACCCCAAAAGGAATGTATGTGTTTCTGGACATGCTGACCAGTAACACCCCAGGCTCACATCCAACACTATCGATTTTCAATGCTGCCAGTGTGAGTTGGAGACATTATGATGTTAAAAACAGCACAGCTACACTTACAAGCACTCCCAAAAAAAAAGCACGACCAGAAACAATTGCAGTTACTAAATATATTCAGTAAAACTCCCAAAGCATGCAAAAGCCAGCCATGGCAAATGCCTGCTTAGTAACTGGATCCACTCTGAGATTGTCCTCGATGTCCCCTGACTTAGAGGAAAATGACATCCCTTAATGAGGACCACCAGTGGAGGGGAAGAAAGATGGGGAAGTGAGGGGAAATGCTTTTTCATTCTATAATTATAACTTGATTTTGAGATGAAACTGATCATTTAATGACTCCTACCAGTTTGAAAACAGCATCCAGGAGGAGACGTGACCAAGCAGAGACAACTGTCACGTCCCGTGTCTGATAAACTCCCAGCTGCTGAAAGCAGTGTCTGCCTGGTGGGAACTCCTTGTGCACCCCAGGTGGGCTGAGGCCCTCATATCCCGCATGCCTCGCCCTTCTGGCAGGGACACAGACCTGGGGACGCTTCCAGGAAGCCAGGGTGCATTTGGGACGTCTCTCCTGTCTTTCGGTAGACATCCGAAAACAAAACCAAAAAAACCAAAACACTCCAAAATGTGACTTAGGACCTCAAAATCTTGATGTGGAGCAAAGAGGGCCATGAGGAATGGCAGCTGCCTGCTAAGCTGCCCCAGGAGCTGCCCTCAGGGCAATGCTCATCCACGTCCTCTTCTACCTGAACCTGATTTCTACAAAACTGGGCAGAGCTTTTCCCTATCTCCCAACGCTTGCACAAAATCAAAGTTATTCATAGGGGACAGTATGGTTGTATGAGACCCACTCACAGAGCAAAACAACCTAAAAATAACTTGAAACTACCACTGGGTAGTTTCTATTTGTCCTTATCTTTAAGGGCATTTTCTGCAAGTCCAAACAGACTATTTTTTAATTTTGGATGACAACTGCAGTCATCACATGTGTACATCCCCCACTGACTATAAGCTTATGGCATGCAAGAACCAGGACAAGAGTCCCTGTGACTTTACAACAGATGGCAATGGGAGTGGATGAGAGGGCATCACACCATGGAAAGACCTTTTCCAGCAGCAGAGGTCCTGGCAGAGAGTGAATGTGTGGACAAGGCCACAGGAGAAGCAGTGGGAAGACCACCACCACCAATACAAGCTGATGCAGCCAGCTGAAGGGACACCTGCACTGCAAAGCTCCCTATCTGATTGTGTAGGAATGGCTGGGGTTTACAAACCTCTTCACCTGGAACAAAACTCAGAGAAGCACCTGCATGGAATTTAGAAAGTATGAGCCCTGAAAAGAGGGAAAAAATAAATCAAGAAATAGCTGAAAAGGCAAGGGGGAAAATCTGGCACTGAATCCAACATATTGCAAGATGAATGCCTTTGCAGGCAAAGCCAGACTCTCCACTGCTCAATGAAAATCAGGAAGGTATCTAATATTTTCAGGAGAGTCAGTCCACCAGCCTGTGCTATGGGTATCCAGCCGGAAGTTTTGCAATTCTTTATCTGCTGTTTGTAAATGATTTCTGATTTATTTCCCCAGCAAGGAGAAGACAGGCTAATCTAAAAATAAGCTGTGTGAGCAAAACCACAGAATTACATTCGGAGCTTTGGCACTTGACAATTTTTAAGCTGCAGTTCCAAACCGTCTCATTTTCTTTCAGCACAAAGAAGCAGCAAAATATTTTGCTGAAGTGAGGTCATATAATACATATGTTTGATAGATAGACATAAATATATCCTTTTGTCCCTACCACTGGACATGCTAAAAACACTGTGTTTAGCATAGCATCAGGATACCTCATTTTCAAGCATGAAAATCCTAAATGCTTAACATGGCAACACATACTGCTCAGGACCCAGAGCTTTCTCTTTCACCTCTGCTCCCTCCCTAAATAAGGCAAATATGGTTACTTTAAATTTCCTTCAGAGGTTGTGCCAGAATTTTAAAAGTAATAGGAAGAAAAATCTTTCTATGTAGATTTTCATCAAAACAGTACACTTGCAAGCACGACGGTGTGCTATTATCTTTAAAGATTTCCAAAAAGAAAGTAGCAGGGTTATTCTGTAACAAAATATCACATGAAACCTGGCTCTCTGTGCAGCAGTGACATGGACTGTGTTCATCAATGTGTGCTTCTAGGTTTTTCTCCTAAACAAACTATTTTAAATGTTTTAATTCAATAAAATCACATTGATTTTTAAACTCTCATACCACTAATTATAGATTTGCCTTTAAAATCATCATACAGAGAGCCAACCATGCCTGCTGTTCATGCATCTGTTAGCATTCCTACCACTGTTGATGTGACAAGAAGCCCCAAACACTTCTCTGCTTTTCATTTTAGTAGAGCTCTTGGTCCTGAAGCCATAATAGCTTTTAGGAAAGACTTCACACTGGAAAAAGGAGTTTGATAAATAATCTTCCATTTTGAGTGCAGTTTTCTAACGTAACAAGGGAAATGTCCTTTTTCCTGCCTGTTAGTCCTCTTACAGCAGCACTTTGGGACAGCACAAGCCACATTCTCCAGGGGCAGAGAAGTCTGGCAGAAGATGAGTTGCATTCCCACAGACTTTGCAACATCCCTGGTTGACAAGCAGAAGCCCAGAGGGAAAAAACCACAAAGTGAGAGCAGCACAAGTTTGTTAGACCTGTTGGGCTGGGCTACCTGTCACTGTATGTGCCAGCCAGGCCACCAAAGGGGACCTGGGACAAAGGGACAGGGCCTGTTTGCCCCCTGGCCAAGGACTGTGCCAGCAGTATGGACCTGCACAGGGAAGGGTGGGAGAAAGACTACCAGAAATACCAGTGACTGCCAGCAACTAGCAAGTCAAGTGACTACCAAGTCAAGGGTGAGACTTAGCAAGGAACACATCCTGTTAGTCCTTTTCCTCACAGGACAGCCTGTTATTTTGTAATATATAAATTATACAGAGATGTAAAATAGAGCAAAGCTCTATAAACAGCAAAGCTGTTTTAGTTTTTGGGGCCACAGCTCAGCATGCTGTGAACAGGCGATCAAGAAAAAAAATCACAGCTATTAAAAGAGCACGTGGGCGTGGGCGTATCTATACACCCCCAAGGAGGATGGTGCTGGCAGCAGCAGTGTCCATTTTGCCCAGAAATGAGGTGGTAAAAGGGTGTGTCGGTGTGTATCTGTGAGCCAGAGGCAGATAGATGCCCAGGGCAAGGGGCTGGATTCAGTCACTAAAGCAAAGATTTGCTGACACCTCCACACCTGCAGTGCCACAAGTTCCCCACCAGCTGCCAAGCCCTGTCTCCTATCAGCAGACACTGCCCTGCTACAATTTTAGATTATAAAGCACCACTCTAGAAAATGTTATTTTTCCTACAAATCAAAACCCTTCCAGATACCTGCTCACAGGGCAGCACTTGCTCAGAACAGATTCCCTCTGTGGCTGAGAAAACTATCTGACAACCCAAAGCCTCTTTCCTCTTCACTGTGTTCACTTCACTGCATGTCAGGAGTTCTAATGGTAGCTGTTCCCAGCCAGACAGCTCATGGCAGTGATGGCTGGCAGGAGCCCCCAGAGTGTTTCTACATCAATGGGAAGTCAGTCTCTCTCTGGAGGGTTTATAAATGAGCCCCTATACTCACAGCTGCCAAATGTTTCATTCTAGGCGTTTTATCTATGTAAACCAAATAGACAACAAAGAGAGCATAGACCTTTGAAATGTTTATGAATCAATTAAAGTCCTAAAGATTTCTACTGCACAGTGATAAGGAGCAAATTCTCACATAAGATGCCAAGGCATATGGAACAACTGATTTTATATGAGTCCAGAAACTGTAGGTTTGCACAAAGGAAGAAAAAGTGAGCTATATACAGATTTAAAGATAGGTACTAGATACCATGAAAGTAATATGCAATAAATTAATGTGACAGAACATACAAACTAAAACAATGTGAAAGTTTTATCAGCCAATCCTAGAAACTATAGATATAGACTGATTTATTGATAGAATACTTTCTGATTGATCTGTTTTCTCAACCATTCACTATTATGTTAATTTTATGACAGCAGACAAAAGCTGTGTAAAAATACAGATAGTACATAATAGCACTTTCTTTCTCAATGTGTGCAAAATTTATTCTCCTTTTCCCTGTGTTGCAAAGGTGCTTATTTCTCTCATAAACACCATGTTCGAGGAAACCTGAATGTGAAAATAAATGGCTTCATTTTGTTGCTTTGGTGTACTCAGTTTCACGAAGGTGGAGCATGACTTGGCGTGAAGGTCACTGTTCATTATGCACAACAGCAGAAAAATTAAGAGAGTGCAGGGATGCACTGGCAGAAATGGGGACTTGAAATAGGTTTGTAAAATAACCCAATGCAGCAGGATCACAGCAACACTGAAATACCATAGAGGCCTGGATGGTGCCATCTCTCCAAATTTCTCACCATCTGAAGACAAGAAAGGAGGAAGGGGCAGGCAAAAGCAATTCCATAATATCAATCAACTGTTCAGTATCTTCCCCCTGAACCAAGCTGTGTTCTCCTAACTTGACTCCTTCATAGTGGTTTTTAAAACTTTGAAGCTGAAATTAAAGCACTTTCAGCTGATGAAAAAGCAACTGAATAAAAAACTGCTTGTCTCCACACACTGTCACTGCAGGGGCAGGTGCTGCTGGAACATCTGTATCTCCCCAGGTTACTCTGGTGAATCTGTCACTGCAGTATGAAGGCAGCTTTTAGTCTGTCACATTCACAAGGTGCTTGGCGCAGTCCACAAACAAAGCCAAGTCCTAAATTCAACTCTTTCACTTAGCTGGGAAACAACTAAAATGTTGTGCCCCTTGTATGTTACAGTCTTTCAACAGTGTCAGAGAAAGAGGAGGAAGGAGAAAGAGGAAAAAGAGGAATATTACAATAAAGCAATTGTACTTTCTATTTCTAGCTATTTTTTCACCTACAGTTTGTGAACCCACTTGCAGGAACAAAAAAAAAAAAAAAAAAAGCACCAAAAAAGTCCCAAAACTCAAAACCTCGCTATCATCATTCCTGAAAATTCCTTGGGCAAAATGCTTTCCCTTTGGAACGTGACAGTTCTTTGAGCATGAAACATTTCACCACATATTATCAAACCCATATCCTTACAGAAAAAATAATCCTGTTTTCCCAAGTGGCTCTTACCTCCCTGACAGCTCCTAGGCTGGCAGGCAATCTGTGCCTGTGGGAAACCAAAAATCAGGCTCCCAATCTCATGACAGCATAAAGACCCCCACTGATATCTATTTAAAACTTTATATGAGCCACCTCTATAATTACTTAAAATTTATCCTGTAGGAGCACGGATATAACAACCTTTAGAAAATTTTGGTGGTTTTTTTTTTTTGCCTCCTTCTTTCAGGGTAAATTATTGCAATTTAGAGGTCACAGAGCATGACCCTGCCTGTACTGGCTCATCTTCGGAGACAGAACTGAGAGAGGCACACAAAGAGGAGCAAGTGTTCTCTGAGCTGCACTCTTCCTGAACAACAGGCAATTCTGTTTGGGTCAAGAAATGTCACCTCCTCAAATGGCAATTTATAAAACACTGTGGCTTGTAGGACCAGCTCATACAGCCTCTGACTGAATGTTTATAATTTATGTGAAGACCCAACTTCAGAGATTTAAATACTTCACTGCAAAAGGTGCAAGAGTAGACATCTTTTCATTGTTTTGCTCTAAAGATGTCCCACGGGGAGGGGAAGCCCTTGGAGGACAGCAAGGGACCTGCTGGTGCTAAGCATGGGCTGGAGAGCCCTGGGGTCATGTTTTACACTCGGACAGGGATCCTGCTGCCCACATGAACATCCCCCAGCCATGACACTGTGCCTCTACCCATACATTAGCTGCTGTTACTGCCTGTTCCAGCCCATAAACAGCACGGTGAGAGCTGAACCCATGTGCCATCAGCAGCTGAACTGGGCACCTGTGGAGGCAGAAAGGGCTGCTCCATTGGCAGTGGCATTTCAAACAGCTGCTTCTGCTGTCACCTCTCCCCAGCCCTTCTCTTCCACCACCAGGGCAGAAGGATTAGGCTGCTTTGCACTCTTCTTCCTGTTTGCTCTCTGGGTGGTTTACTTACTCATCTCTTTATTATTCACAGTCTCACTGAAATTTATTTCTATCCTGCAGACAGTGATGGTGGAAACAGATGAGACATAAAGGAAGTTGCTTTTGTACAGAGAAGGAAAGAAAACAGTCTCTGTAAATAGAGCATGATATTAACAGGCTGATGCCTGACACTAAGCAAAAATAGCATCTTCTCCAAGAAATTTAATTTGCTGTAAAGATCATCAGATATGTAAGTATCTTTGATCTTCACAATTATTCACCCATGAAGCCTCTTGATCTAAATGGCCAACACATTTCCTTTTGGGACAACGATGGGGACTTCTCTTTAAAAGGAGATAATCATGTGTCAAACATGTTTAAGGGAAGAACTGATATTAAGAAGTGAAGTAGACAGAAAAATAGAGCATAATCAGTGGCAAAGTAGAAAATTAACATGTAAATTAATAAAAGTAGGAGTTTAGAATATGAATGTAATGACTGCCAAGCAGACTGATATTCTCTTTTTATGTCAGCATGCTGGCTCCTCTAGAGAAACACATCTGGTACTTTTGTTTCTTCAGCGCCTCCTTTGCAGAAGGGAGAAGAAGTGGTCTCACTCACTTCATACTCTGTTTATTGATGAGAAACTGAATGCAACAAGAAACAAGCACTGTCAAAATATTCAGGGTTTAGAAAACCTTGCTTTAACTTCTATACAGCTTGGAGTGAAGCTGCAGCTGCAGGCAGCCAATGCTACAGCCTGCCCCCATCTGCATCCTGGCCAGCAGGAGCAGGGCTGAGTGGGGCTGGCAGCCCCTCGGTGCACACCTGCAGGGCAGGGATCACTCCAGCTCTGCCTTGCCCCAGGCACCACCGAGGGAGGCTGGGACAGAAGGGCATTAGTTCCACCAAAAGGGGCAAACAAGTGAGCTGGCAGCATGGACTGGTCCCAAGGAAATATCAGCATGAACTAGAAAAGGCAGAGGAGTGAAGATTCACCTTTAAACACATCTGAAAGACATGTAACTACTGAGGAGCTGAAGTGAGACAAAGCAGATGAGTTCTTGGGACCACAGTATAAGGATTCCCAGAGTAAAATGAGCATCATAAATCTTTGCCTCTTCTGACCAAAAACAACACTGCCCCAGGTGCAGGCAGCCCCGGGGCTGGGATGGAATCAGCACTGGCTCTCCACATCACCCAGAGATGACCCTTCACTAGAAAAAAAACCCAAGAAGCAGCTGTGTTGCCTTGTCCCAGATGTGCACTTCTCATTTCAGAGAGCAGCACAGCTTCTGTGGTGCTGCAGCGTGGCTGCTGACTGCTACAGTTCAGCCCCCCACTCTGCACAGCTGCTGCTGCACTTTTAGAGGGACAACAATCAGTCAACAATTTCAGGTTGAAAAACAAAGTACTCAGTGAAATAGTAAAGTGAGAAGCGTATTTCCTCTCTCACTTGCAATTCAAGTCTCTGGATGGATCAAGAGATACCCACAGCTCCTCAAGTAATGAAGTATCAGACTAACACTTTTTCTAGCCTACCTCAATAGTCATCAGCATTAATTTCAACAGGATAACAGGATGTTCAATATTTTTCAAGGCTATGTATGTGTATGTATATATATATATATATATATGTATGTATGTATGTATGTATGTATGTATGTATGTATGTATGGAGGGGATACATGTATATATAGTATGCTGATTTGCTATAGTAAGATTAGAGTCACATTTTCTCATCCTAAAAAGAAATAATCATTTTAAAATTAGATGTTAAAGTTAACAGAAAATTAACTTAGGTACATTTTTAATGCAATGAGATTTAAAATAGAAATAACTGTTTGCTATATGAATTTTCCCCTCCAAAATATGTGACTCATATGATCTAATTATTTTACCAGTATATAAACAGTTTGGGGTTTTTCTCTGGCACAAGCTACAAATACACTCTTTTTCTATTTCTGTCATGTATAAACACATTTTTCTCACGACTTCCATATTTCGGTACATGGAGGGTATCCTGCATATAGCACGTTCATGAAGCCATACTGATTGCAATAAACCATTTCTATGCAAAGCACTGAAGTTTCAAGCCATGTGCTTTTCATTTTATGTGTAGAATTACTACACCTGGACTAAATCCAAACAGAACCTCAAGTCTCAGATCATTAACAACTTACTTTATGTGTTTATGCTGCAATTCACATCTGAAATGAGACCATAAGAAGCCATAATAATAAAATGCTATAAAACTACACAATGCCATCAAATTGAAATATTTTTAACATAGATGTATTTATCCGACTTTAAACAGAGTTGTTTCCAAAATTTATGTCAATATCTGCTATATTATATTTAAACTTTCAACAGTGTTCATCAAGTCAGAACAATCTGATGAGACTCTTCAGTTGTCAGCAAGAGTGACATAAATGTCCCAGGTTGTAAGATCCCACCTGGAGCTCTGCATCCAGGTCTGGGGT
The DNA here is from genome assembly GCA_013396995.1 of Dicaeum eximium. NCBI lineage: Eukaryota > Metazoa > Chordata > Aves > Passeriformes > Dicaeidae > Dicaeum > Dicaeum eximium. The sequence continues at coordinate 189,173 of VWZP01004435.1, read as the reverse complement.
CCTCAGCACAGCAAAGCAGGGACCTGTTAGAGTGAGTCTAGAGGAGCACCAGACGGGATGAGAGGGCTGGAGCACCTCTCCTGTCAGGACAGCACTAAGAGAGCTGGAGTTGTTCAGTCTCAAGAAGATTCCAGGGAGACCTTACAGCAAGAAAGAATACAGACTTTTTGTGTAGGGCCCGTTGTGATAGAAGAAAGGATAATGGTTTTAAACTGAAAGAAGGTAGATTTAGATTTGATGTAAGGAAGAAATTATTTACTGTGAGTGAAGGTGGTGAGGCACAGGAACAGCGTGCCCAGAGAGGCTGTAGGTGCCCCAGCCCTGGAATGTTCAAGGCCAGGTTGGATGGGGCTCTGAACCACCTGGTCTAGGGGAAGTGTTCCTGCCCATGGCAAGGAGTTGGAAGTCGATGATCTTTAAGGTCCCTTCCAACCCAAACCATTCTATGATTCTACACATTAGAAGTTTTTGTTTATATATGTATTATTTATTACACGCATATACTTAAAATTATAGGACCAATCTGATTCTCACACCTCATGGCATTGAGACCCTACATGTATTGCTATATTCCTGTCATAAACTGATTTTTCTGAATCAATGAAAAAACTGAAGAATTGCAGAAAGTACAATTTTCTTGTACAGAAGCCATTTCTGTTTTCTTCCTGAAACAACTGCCCATAGTCAATATCACTATAAATTAAATCAAGAAGATCATCAACTCATTCTTTCTCATTCCTTCTTCTAGGAAATTAGGCGCTACTTTTTAATTTCTTTTAAATAAATTGTATTTATAGTCAGTGTCGAGTGCTATTTCACAACACAACAAAGGAAGCATTTAGTTTCTAAGATGACAAATGCTTTGATTTTTCAGTAACGTGTCTCCTTGTTTTTCCAGCTGAAATTATTCGCTAAAGGTGTACATCATTTTTACTCCATGTTCAACCAAACTCTCTGACACAAATTTACTACTTCTTAATGGACTGTTTATTTTATTTGATACAATAAATTATGCAAAAACACTCAATATAGGCCAATAGAAGAATGAAAAAGAGAAACAAATGTTCAGACCTCATCCCTGCCCTGTATCTAGAATTATTAACTCACACATGGGTCTCATCTACCTCAAGCTGAGTTTAGGAAGAGTATAAATAAACTAACACCATCTTTTAAAGCTAAGGGGGGAAATACTAAAACATGAAATCCTAGAAAAAGCAATTTCTGACTATAATCTCTAAATATATGGAAACAATTATTGATAATTTTTATATTCATTATATGACAAAGGACTTAAACTATGTCTGCTCTAGATACTTTCAGGAATGGCCTTGATAGGGAGTCAGAGGATTTTAGGATGCCTGATGAAACACAATTCACCTCTTTTGTACACTTCTTCAATGGCAGTGACATTTCTCAGAGTAAAAAATAATTTGTTCCCTTTGAAGAAAAAAAAAGCTACGTTTACAGGAATAAGATCTACCAGCTTTTCATGCCAAATATAATCATACTTATGAAACTGATCTATTTAGAAAATATAATACCGCTAAACAAGTTGTTATAGTTGATTAATCCAAGCCCTTCTTGTTAAAAACAGATGGCACATGCAACAATAACAAAACACATTCTGAAGGGTTTCTGATGAGAAAGCCTATTAACTTTCATTAGTTTCTTATATATACAGAGCTGTAACAGCTGGACCACAAAAAATTACAAAATATAAACAGAATGGAAGGCTGAAAGCAGAGACCAGTTCACAGCACGTATGGACAAGTACTTTTACAGATTTTGAGCAGATTTCAGCTCAGGATTTTCCTGGTCCTCACATTAAAAAAAGAAATCCTCTTCTTGAAACATCATCTGGAAATATATATCTATGAAGAGAGGTAGTATTTTCCATTTTCATGAGTTCTTAAAGTGACTTTGTTTGATTGTACTGAGCTAATGTCCATTTATCCAGGCTTTTGTGATGGCCTGATTGAGGCCTCATTGCACACCCTGTACTTGTCCAAGCTGGATGGTGTGTTAATGAGAGCTTGGAAAACGTTCAATTAGTAATAATGCTCCTTCAGTGTCCTGTAAGATAAAATGCCTGGAATGAAAGAAAAGCTACAGGAGAAGGGAAATTACAAACTCTGTTGAGTGGCCTGAAACCCACACCTTTATCAAAGGCAATGAAAGCAGCTGGAGCACAAAGGAAGAAACAGCAAAACATTTGAAAAACATCATTACATGTCTGAAAAGCAGGAAGTTAGAGCTGAGGCCAACCAGTTCAGCAGCTGCAGATGGTTTTCACGTGCCATGGACTGGAAGGAGGAAGCACCAGAGATGGGCAGCACAGACCATATGTCCATAGCTCCGTGCAGCCTGCTCCTCTGGGAGCCACCACAGTGGTGACCATGTCCCACCCTGCTGCAAACCCCCCAGCACCACACACCAGCAAATCTGTGCTGGCAGCGTGGGGCACCAATTTCCCCAGGGTCCCCAGGCACCATGCTCCATTGCAGCAGCCCAGCACCAGCCCAAACCCCCTCATCCCAAAGTCTGCTGGTGTGAATCCCACTGCCCCAAAAAAAAACCCATCAGTGTGGTACAGCCACAGGCACTCTGCCAGCATTTCCCACTGCCCCATTAATGGCCAGGGAGCGTGCCCTGCTCCTTGGGCAGGGACTGCTGCTGAAGCATGGGCACAAACCACAGTGTCCACCATGTAGGCAGACAAGGCTTCCTGCATCCAGCAAAACCAGGGCACTGCTCCAAGCCCCCTTCTCACTGAGGAAGTGAACACTGTAAATAATTGCTAAACTTTATCCCACTTCAGTCTGGATCAAAATGTACAGCCTTTCTGCAGCTATGAGAGCTCTATCCCTTCTGCACAGCACTTAAAACACCTCCAGACAGGATGCAATGTAATAACTACACCCATTTATTTGGAAGCCCTGGCATCATCACGTGAGTTCTTAGTGAAGAAATTTACATTTCCTCTTCATAATAAGCATTCAAGGAGGAAAAAACAACATCTGGAGCTGGGTCCTCTCTGAGATCATATATCAGGTCACAACCTCAATATCCTTCAACTTTCAAAAGGAGAACAGTTTACGATTTAGGCTTTTCCTATAAAGTCCTTTTATTTTCCTTCACATTACCTGTCTCTCTGCCATACATATTTTAAGAAATTGAACTGCTTGGGTCTCCTGGCCTTAGCTGAGGCAGGTATTTCCCTCTGCCTCTCTCCTGGCTGTAGTCCTGTCTCCTGATATGGCCAGCTGCCAGGAACACCAGGGGACAGCCCCACTGGCTTCCTTCTCAGAACAGTAAAAAAAGGAAACTTTGTGTGAAATGAGATGCTGTGTCCTAAACCAAATTTTCCAACACCCTTCTACCATTTCAGGAAGGATTAAACGCTTTGCTTTCCCCTTATCCTGCAGCATGCTGGAGGAAAAAATTCTCCAAGTTCCCATAAACACTTCTCCTTAGCAAAGAGGATCCCAGAAGGAATTGGGCTATAAGGACTCAGCCTGTGACAGCCTTCAGTCAGAAGCAAAGCCTGATGTGAAAGGAGCCAAAGGGAATTTTGCGGAGAAAATAAAAATTGTAGTAAAAAACTAAACATGTGTGCGCAAGACTTGTGCATGAAACAGCAATGATGTGAACCAGGTGCAAGGGCTACAGAGTGCATGCAATCGGTTTCTCTCCATTAGAAGTCTGCTTTAAATTCCTATTTAACAAGAACTGTAGCTTTGCTTTGATTTTCTCTCATTGCAATATAATAGCATTAATATGAAAAATAACAGATTTGCATTTAGAAGACATCTAGAAGAATTATCTTCTCCAGTCGTCCTTAATGATAAATTCAGGCATGGAATACTTTCATACTCTGATTATCTGCTTCCTTAAGCATTAGCATTGCCTGCAAAGCCAATTGTACCCTCCTTGGGATAACAGTGCACTTCAGGCTGCCCAGGGGAGAGCTGAAGGAGCATCCACACCTCCTTGAGAGCAGCCTCCATCAGGAGCTGGGAAGGGAACAGGATTTCCTAATTAGGTCTGGAGCTGAAGACCAGCCTCAGAGCTCAAACAAGCAATGATCCATGGGGTTAGACAAGGTCACAGGAAGGGTCTCTGCCATGCAGGGAATTACAGCAGTACTTTCTGCTATTTCCCAAAGCACATGCACACAGCAAATTCACATGTAAAATGAACAGAGGAGTTCTCCTCAAGGCAAGGGCCTGTGTTTCTTATGGGTGTAGCCAGTATGCTACTCAGACTCTCAATGGTTAAGGAGCAGTTACTGGATAAGAGGGGATTCAAAAAACCTGAAAGTGTCACAAGGAGTTACGCCAACCTTTTTGGCTTTCCCAGTGCATACATTCATAAGCCAGTGCTTCTCTGAGTTTGCTCACAAACTTCTCACCGAGCTGTAGAGTCCATCCAGCTCTCTTTGGCGAGCAGCACGAGGCAATTCTCGCCAGTGCTGGCCCCTGGCTAGTGCAGGAGCCAGCCCAGCCCAGCCCAGCCCACCTGGGCTGAGCAGCTCAGGAACCAAAGGGGCCCTGCAAAGCCCCTCGGGTTGCCCTGACAGTCAAGGGGCAGCCCCAAAGCCCAAGCTTCAGAACAAGGCTCTGCCAGCAGGAGGGCTTCTTATAAACAAACATAAATGGCAACATTGCAGAAGAAAATGTTTTTACATTTACAGAATTCCATTAACCCACCGGCAAACCTCCCACCAACTGCAGCAGGATGCCAGGATTTTACCCTTGATATTTTAAGCAAAATTAGAAAAAAGATTCCACATAAATAAGATGAAAAACCCCAACCATCATACAAGATACTGCGAGCCCTTTGGGGATCTTTACCTAGGGACAATCAGACACCCACATACCATTGCCAAGTCCTTGGTAGGCCCAAGTCCTGTCTCAGGGTTTTCTTCTTCAGCCATGTAAACGCTATAGTGACATCTCCAGAGATAGGAAACCATCTCTCTCTTTCCCCAGGGATCCTGTGGACATCTGATAAAAAATGGTGCTGTTTTCTCAGGACTCTTCCCACGGGTGCAGGAGATGCTGCAGAATGGCCAGAGTGGAGCTGCCTATCACCCAGCCCAGGGCAGCACAGTGCCAGAGACAGCAACGGAAGAGCTGGTTCCTGGAGAGCTTTTTCCAACTACAAGTCTAGACAGGAAGCTTGAAAGAAAAAGAGTTTCTTCATTGAGGTTCATATTTGATTTTTTCCTTTTCAATTAAAAGGATATTCCTTTTACATGATATCATATATTCTATATATGATAGGCAAGACAGAGTGACTCAGGCACATTCAAACTTGTGCTTTCCTTTTATTTTTCCATGACACAATAAAAGCTATTAGTATTTTTTTAAATGACTGCACCTAAACAATTTCCGGAAAATGACACAGCAAATTTTCTATCCAAATGCTATGTTAAACTAGATTAAAGATTATGTTAAAGTAATAATTAATATAATTTACTCATTATAAGTAAATTAGAAATAGAAACATAAGGACCACATTTTAATTTCCTCTGAAACAAGTACTATTACCCACAAAAAAGTCAAATTCAAGTGCAAATTGGAAAATAAAATATCAAGCATTGCTGCAGAAATGTATAGGAAGGACACCAAAGAAGCAACTATGGACTTCAACCTCACAGGTTATAAATGGTTTATATGGCCCCAGACAGTACTAGAAAGAGCTATTGTTTACATGGGCATCTGAGGCCCTGAGTGCTTTGTGGTGTAATTTCTTTCCTTCTCCTTAGATAAAGAGACCTCTGGCACCACATCCAGGTCTGATAAAACATTATTCTTTAAAAACAAACAAACAAACACTTTAGCAAGAGAAATAAGAATTGAGCAAAATGGTGGTGACAATGATTGTATTTCCCACTATTTCAGTCACTAGTAAGTAGGAAAGAAGCTAAAAATGACATTTGGGGATAAAACACTTCATATACCAGTGTTTTGCAGAGCAGAGGGAGTGCTAGATCAGAGTTTGAGGAAGCAGTAGACAAATTTCAATTTGTGAGATTCTCCAGTACAACGTACAGGCTGCAAAGCAGCAAATGGGGAACAGGAACAACATACCACAAACCAAAGTGTGAAAGGACATCCCAGTGACGCTACCAGGGACTTCAAATGCCTCCACAGGTCTGGCTGACGTAAAAATTTACACTTTATTTATGCACTTAAGCAGGTGAGCAGTGTAGTCCCCAGACATTTGCTTCCACCTTGACTTCAGCAGTACATCCTGGTGTCCCTGCCCATGGCAGGGGAGTGGACAAGATGATCTTTCAAGGTCCCTTCCAACCCAAATGGTTCTATGGTTCTATGTTCTGTCCTTAGCATCTGATCTACCTGCTTTATAAAAAACCCCACTGTAATCAGCATTAATCCCAGAGACCTGCGAGGCCAGCCCAAAATGAAGAGCAAGGATAGCTCCATGGGGAGGCAGAGGAGGCTGAGAAGACTTTGCCACAGCAGTAGCCCACAAGGAGCAGGTGCTGACCCAACACTGAAACTCACTCTAGTTGTACTTGCAAAGCAGATGGAAGCTGAAGTGCTGCCTGCAAAGTACTGGTGTTCTCTCAAGACACTGTTATTATGTAGATAAGAAATGGAAAAGTGTGTTGTTTACTACAAGCTCTGCTTCAGGGACACTTTTTTAGTCATGTCTTACTATCTGATTAATAATCACATTGCAGTTGCTGTGCTGAATCAAGGGCAAGGTACAAGGCAAGCAGCTGTAATGCAGGTCTCTGAAACTGGAAGCTAAGAATATTTTTTTTCATATTTCAGAAGAAAGGATCTTTTATCAAGATTGGCAGCAAAAGTTTGCATTTCTTATTTTGTAGTACTAGAAGAGCAAGAGTAACACTGGAATAACTAGATGAAAAGAAAAAATTCCGAAAAAAATATTCCAAAAAAAAATCAGAAAATCTAGTTCACAATTTGTGTGGGATGTTATAAAATATCTAGAAAAAAAATGGCTTCCATGCCCTTAAATATATTTTCATCTTGGGACACACAGATAAAAAGCCTAAAAAATCAGTACTTGGTGCTTTATTTTGTGGGCAAGCAAAATACCAGTCAAAAATTGCTGTTTATAAAAGTTACAATAGTAAAATATTTCTCCATTGCAAATGTTCTTTAGCTACTTAGTCATTTATAGGAATACTGTAATAAGACTTACACAATTTGACTGACATCGAGGTAGAAGTCTTTCTAGTAGAGTTTCTTGCACTTACTGAAGCATTACTGAAAGCTAAGTGAAAAACAATTCCATTAAAAAAATCATTTGAACATAACAAAAGGAACGTTCTGGGAAGAAAATCATTACAGTGCAGATAGTGAACTGCTTATAAAATAGCTGATTAGCTAAGGCAAAATTTAGAATAACACTACCTGCTTCTCTCCTTTGAAAGAAAATCATGGGCTTTGAAGGACTTTGCTAAAAGAGGCTGAAGCATTTCAACACCACTCTGGTAAAATGAATTCTTTAATAAGCTTATGATGCCTGAACTCTTTGTCCAAGGAGCAGGTCATTCTTAGGATGGACAGAGTAGGCAGAGGCTAATTTACAAGCTGATCCCAAGGCAGGCTACCAAGCATCCCAGAAGGCATTTCAAGCCAGGATGAAGCATGTCCATGGGCACGTGCCTAACTGGCAGCTTCACTGGGGTGTCACATCCCATGTGCTTCACTGGGGTGTCACATCCCATGTGCTGAAGTGCACCTCACAGCACCTGTCCCAGGGCAAAATGCTCCCTCCTGCTCTGCACCACACAGGCTTTATTCCCAAAAGGGTTTTGTGCATGGGATGATGACCACAAGCACAGTCAGAAGCTTCTGCAGGGTCTGCAAGCACTGCCAAGACAGATTGCTGCTGGAGGTGCTGGGTTTTGCTTCGTGAAGGTGCCTTTGCTTCCTGCTAGGCAAGACAAGCATTGGTCTTCAGTGTGGAAAGAGGGCAGAGATGGAGCAGGTACTGCAACTCCTCTGGCAGAGGGATTGTCTTTGATGTTTGCAGCTTCCCTTATCTGTTCTTATCTTCTTTTGTTGCTACTGCTGCCTGCCTTTATATATTATTTCCTTATTGAATATTTTGCTTTGTGGCTTAGTCAAAATGAATGCAGTCAGCAATGCTTACTCAGTTTAGCCTGACATAAATGTTTAAGGAGGCTCACTGCTGGGCCACATATATGTTGCAATATATAAATGTATAACATAAACCCAGCTAAGTGGGAGAAATGATAAAAAGGATAAAAAATTAGTAATAAAAGCAGAATAACAAGACAGGTAAGTTGATTCACTTTGAACTCAATTGTTTCTGCTACTTTGAAGGTTTCTTGGTCCTTCTGGATGTTGCAGCCCAACAGCTCCCACCACAGCAGGTGGCTCATGCTATGCACGTTTATGCAAAGATCAAGAGCTTGAGGGATTGAGAGTCTCCTGAGTAATTCCAGATTTGCTGGGGTAACTTCAGCCACACTGAGAGATGAGAATTTGATCTTCTGTCCTTAAAGAGATTAGTTTTACGAAGGAGTTACGCAATTCAGAAAAATGAAGGCTGTGGTCCCAGATTCTTCTCCTGTTTTACTGTATTTAGCCAGCCTGTCATACCGTGACTGTATGTGATAAACAACTGAAACGTTCACATCTACCCAGAGCATTTTAGAGTGCAAGGGCATGCATGGGCAATTGCTGCTTCCATATATGATGCAGTGTTTTCAAACACTGTGACACCAGTGCCAAAAGTCAGCACGCTGACAAGAAACGCACCGGCACCTAAACCAAGTAATTAAAATGTTCTGTATTGCAAAAATCTCATCAATCTCAAAATTTAAGGCTGCCTTCACAGCTGTTTGTGCCTGATGAATTCCCATAATCTCTTAAATAGGCTTTCTCCACATATCTTTGCCTGACAGAGTCAGGGCATTAAGTTTCTATCATTCCAATAACACCAAGATTTTTTCTTCAGTCTTTTCAACACTGGATGATATATATTTGCTGCATATCATCACCATCCTTCTGAGCTTTATTGAAGTATGCTAAAAATCCCAGTTACCTTCTTAAAAATGTATTTTTGTTTCACTAATCTCTGTAAAAAAAAAGAAGAGAAAAAGCAAAAAAGAGAAAAAAGAAAGAAAAAAAGGAGCAAGAAACTCTACTACAGTTCATGTCTGACTTTCTTTTCCACAAAGAGGATTTTTTCTCTTTGCTTACAAGAGATGACACCTCCTTCACCTGAAAACGGATAATGAAATCATAAAAAGGCAAAACATATATGATCTATGACACCACTTCCTGCAACTTAATGCCTTTGAGCCAACTTTCATTATCCAGGAGAATTAAATATCGGGAGGTCACCCACAGAGGAGACCCAGAGACCCCATGGAGCAGGGATGGTGCTGGAAACAGGTAGCTGGCAGGTGTCACCTGTGATGCCACCCATCTGGGACCTGGCAGCAGAGCAGCACAGACTTGCACCTCCTTCCTCCCTTCTTTGTAGCCCTCTGGCTCCCCATTGCAGCCCTGACCTCCCTGCTGGCAACCACAAGGACTTCTCTTCAGGGAGAGGCTGTTCCTCTCCATGAATCCAGAACACAAACCCCACAGACTGGCAGTCCCAGCTCCTTGCTGGAGTTCTGCCACGAGTGACCTGATGGTAATGAAGTGAGGACTTGCAACAAAATGGAACTGGAAACAATGAAGTTTTATGCCCTGGAACAAGTTATTAATTGTAGGCAACCCATGTTGTAAGCATAGTAACTTGAGACCAGATAGACATTATTACTAACAGTCTGATCCAATGCCATGCCCTGAATCTGAGGCTAATCATGAAAATATTTCTCTCACACCCACTCACTACAACAACAAACACAGCCAAGTGTAATAAATTACCCTCTTTTTTTTTGTTGATCTGCCTATGTCCAGATTTTGCTGTCTTTCTGTTAACATCATTCCAACAAGAACAGCATAGATACTTCTCTAGCTGGCAGATTCACGCGTTATCAGTAATTGCATTTCTTGAGAGTTATTTTGCCTGGTTTTACCACCCAATAAGATATTAATGGATAAATAGAAAGAGTGAAAAGAAGAAAAAAGATCAATGCATTAAAAATTGAGCATGACCAGGTCTTTTAAGTAAACATATGTATTCCAGCCTCCCGCTGGTAATACATAATTTTCTGGAAACTTCACATGAAAGTTTTAGACTGAATGTGTGCCAGCTTAACGTTCCAGCATGGCTTTGTCCCATGTGGTCCCAGGCCCCAGCCAGCTCTCCAAGCTCACAGAGTAGTTGTGCCTCTGTCTCCTCCCCTGGCCTGTTCTGACCATCCTTTATCTCATCCAGGGGCATCCACATGTGCTCAGGCCCAAGGCAGTGAGGTGTGTCAGCATCATGAGACACAGGTTCACCAAGCCCTGCTGTACTTACTGCTGCTGTCATGGCCTTTTCCATGATGGTCCAGCCAATAAGAGTTTTATCCTCTCAAAATCAGTGCCTGGCTATTTTCCTTGTCACCTCTCCTCTTGAGAAGATTGGTTTGTGATTATAACAATTCAATAAATTCACCAAAGGTCTTCAAAAGCATTTGTCAGAGCTTGTCCCAGCTGGGATAAATGTTATTTAGCAACTCCCTTTTACAGAGCTTTTCCCTCTGAATTTAATACTTAAAGCAATCATCCATTTTGGACGATACAGGTGCTCAAGTAACAAAAATGGGACCAGCAGGGAATGTGCTACAATGCAAAATGCTTGGGGGTATGAATTGCATTGTGAAGGTTAATCAGCTACCAGTTAGCACAAGCAGCTCTTTTATAGCATTAAAATGCCTGTAGTAACACAAAATGCAGTGTTGGAATGTAGCAAATGCACCAAAATACCACAAAAGAACATTTTCATATCCATGAATACATATTTTCCATCCCAAATGAAACTATTGCTTCCTTGAAAGAAACAGATGTTATGGCAAAGCTGGTTTCTCTTTTAGACTGATGGTTTTTGTCAATTTAAAAATTTTTAGCTGGTATTCAAGGATATGATTTTGATCAGTCACTGCTTTATCATGGAAATAGAAGGAAAAATGAAATCTTCCCAAGACGATGAATGTTAATCACAGCAGGGAAAAATAATATTTTGTGCTAGTTCTGTAGAAGCAGTGAAAAAATTATGAGAAAATAAACTGACGTAAACTGGCAGCTCAATTTCACAGCACCACTGAAAGCAAAACTTTTATGGTTTAAAATATAACATTGCTCAGTATTCTACTTTGGGCTAAATTGATACAAGAAGACAATTCAAAAATTCTTAATGTTTTCATTTTATTGTATTTCCCCTTTGAAATTCCTAACTATTCAGGATTGAGTAGTAACACAGTGGTCAGGAAGTATGCCTGAAATATAATGAAAGCAACATTACTTTTCCATTTGTCACTTGCAATAAAGTGAGATGATACACTAAGATCACCACTATTTTTTCTTAGCTTCTGTTTGTGGTAGCTGAAAACATCTGTCCCACACACAGAGGTGCAGCACACAGTCAGCTCACAGGGCATGAAATGTCAACTCTTTCCAGGCCAAGCAGATGCAAAAACAGAGGGGCTTATCACTGGAGTCTTAAAAGTGCAGAGTTGCCTGCCTGACCCTGCATGCTAAGTACCAAGAGCAGTGGGAATGACATCGATTTTAACAGATAAAGCTCTGAAATTTGCTAGTGATGATCTACATTTCACTGTGGACCCTTTTCATTCCTAATCCAGTCATAGCAAAGACTATGAAAATGCACCTAGGAAGAGCCTTTGTTCATGGGTGGTCCCATGTTCCATGATGTTCATCCTGCACACTGCTGGATAAGACAGCAATAGAAATTCGATCTAGGCCAGGAACAGACACACAATTCCATTTTTGTTGAATAAGCCAAATCATTATACTGTTATGCAGGCTGCAGAGGGCCAAAACAACATCTGATACAGAGAAATCTTGCTGGCATAAGGTTAACTCCTAAATATTGAAAGAGCAGAAGAAGTCAACACTGAATGACTGCTTTGCTCCACATGGCCACAGCATTTCTGATCTGATAACCAAAAAGTCAGATGGATTTGTGACAGGGCCTGCATTCAGTATGAGGAAAACAAATCTTGCAACAGCAACTCAGTTTGTAAAAAAATAAATGGTTAACCAAGGAATGATCTTGCCTTTGGAAGAGTTACTAAGGTGTTCAATATACTGCCTGTGTTTTCCATAACCAGTCCAGACTTTATTTCATAAAACTCTTATGAGACTAGAACTGCTCAGTCAGAAAAGAAACAGAAAATTGAATTTTAGAAATACAGAGAATCAAGGAAATGAAGATTTAACCAACAAGTGGAAGGGATGTGAAGGACCTGCCATAGCCATTCACCCTCCTTGTGTGCTCAGTCAGGTCTGTGGGAAACAAACAGCGTCCTCTACTTCTCCTATAATGAAAATTATTCCAGACTGATCTCTCTTTTCAATAAAAGTCAGAGGAGGAGCTTAATGCTCTTTAACACAACTATTAACATGCTACTAAGTCCTCAAACAGCATATTTTAAAGGACATTTTGGATAGGAATTACCATTCTCTGGAGCAGCCTAAGATCATTGCTAATGTTCAGTTCTTGTCAGTCAACCTCCATAAGCCAACACTAATAGAGCTAAAAATAGCAACACAATTTTGGAGAAGGATATTCTCCAATATAAACAGTTTATAAATTAAGGGAGGTTTTTAGACTGGGTATACATCACCAGGAGAGACAGTTACGTATGGCACAAAATAAATTGTCCATTAAAACAAAAGAAAACCTTCTGTATTTTCTCAGCCTGCTAGAAAGAAAAATTACTGAAAATATTCTTTTTTCTGTCTCTGTTTAAAGTGTCGTTGGACTGAACTCTGGATAACATCTAGGAATCTGGAGCCTCCTCTTTGACTAAATATATCTTTTCTAGAATGGAGCTGGAATTAGCACACAGCTTCATGTTTCAGATAGCCTGCCTTTAAGTTACAAGCAATATATTACAAAATACTGAAAAATTACTCCCCCCCCCGCTAAAGGAAAAAAAAAAAACCTGTAGTAATAACAGCTGATAGTTGAAATGCACAGAACATATACACAGATTTTTATCTGCAGTATGATTAGTCCAAACTACAAATCCCAAGATTGTCTTATAGTATACACCCCACCTTGCTGTAACTTCCCGAGGGGCATATCCATGTTACTTCTAAGAGGCAGGCAGAGCAGCATGTGGTGGAACAGAAGAAACATATGGTTTGTGGTTCTTGCCTATGCCCTATTTGACAGTGGTGGGTTTAATAAAAGCTGGTTGGCTTAGGTTAAATTACTGGTGCAAAACCAATCAGACATGTGGAAATCCAGGACACAGAGGGTGTTTCTATGCCTGTTTTGGGAGATTCTGACCCTCAGAAGAACACTGCTTTTAACCTTTGTCCCTGGGAAAAATAGCCAAAACTTTAAGATGAGTTAGAGCACACAGGTGGTGGTGTGTGGTGGTAGTAATAGTGTGTCACAGAATGTAGAATTTGGGTTTTAGGATTTTAATATGAGAGTGAAGAGGACACAAGATGGTGGAATTTGGGTGTTACCCCTTCTTCCTTCTTGTCCCTTTTCACCTCCATTTCTTGTAGTACTTGTTGTAGAAAACTATTGGTTAGAGTAAGTAGTAATGTGGAAGTTACGTGGATAGATAAGTAGAAGTTATTGGTAGAAGAGTAAAAACAAAATATGTGTTAGAATGTAATTGGGTAGAATAGCTTTAAAATACCTTGGCTTGGAGACATTTTGTTCACTTTGGCCCATTTTGTGCCTTGCCTGCAGCATGCTAAGTCTGGTGCAGATGGTGTGCTGAACTTAAGATAAGATAAGAATAAACAAAGCCCTGAAGACCGAGAGAAAGAGTGTCCAGCTCGTTCTTCACTCCTGGAAAAGAACTCAGCAAGGGAGCTCCCTCCAAAGGGCCCTGGGGGATGGGCTCTCATCCGTGCAGAGAACCAAAAAGAGAAAAAAAACACACAACAACAAGACATAGCTGGGCATGTGCACGTGTCCTCGTGGGCAGGGATCCCAGCGCACGGCGTGTGCCTGTGTGTGTAGGAAATGTCTGTGTGTGGTACGTGTGAACGCTCTCTGTTCTCACTGCTGCTTGAGGAGAGATCCAGGGTAAAAGACAGCAGCCACTGAACCACAGGGAGAAACAAGGCTACACAAAGGAAAAGATAATGAAGAAAAAAAGAAGTTGGAATACAGAATAAAGGGAGGAAATGAAAAACTGACGGAACGCATAGCAGAAGGATAAATCTGTGGCTAACGTACAGGACAAAGAGTCCTTGCCAAGCACCATGTGTAACCACAGTCACATCTTCCCTTATTATTTCAGTTAACACATCTGCCAAGCAAGGGAAATACTGAGCTAACGCAGGTAGGAGCGATCACAGAAAGTCCTGCGAGTAACGCTGCTGACTTGCTGTTAGCACAGTGAGCTAAAGGTGTCCCAACCTTTTTGCTTCAAAAGCCAAATAAATCTCATTATTCTGAAGAGGTCAGAGCTACAATGAACACCTGCTGACAAGACTTCTGCCTTGTTTTGATCTGCACCTCAAAATAACCTGGGAGGGGCTAGCCATGGGGAGGCAGGGGCATCACTGCTGCTTGGGAGGGACCTTGGGTGACACTGGGGACAAATGAAAGCAGTCCCAGCCTGTCCATTCTCAATGGGACCAGCAGCTATTCCTAGCTGCCCACACTCAGCTTCTCCTTTCCTTGTTCTGCCACCAACAAGTCAGGGTGGTGGAACTCAAAACAATCAGCTGCAAAAATATCCACTTGGCTCCTTGGCTACTTCCACAGAGATGGGAGAGTTGGAGGAGGCCAAAGCCCCTTCTCCCTCTGTTCCACCCAGTACAGCAGGGGAACAGCTGAGCTGGGCAGGGCACAGGCTGCTGGGCCCCCAGCTCACACTGTGGCTACAGCTGTAAGCCCAGCAGCAGCCACACCACAACACCCTGCTTTGTGTTTTCCCAGGAAGGACACCCCCAGTGCAGTTTGGGAATCTCATTTTGTACACAATGAAGTTTTTCTCCAAAACAAAGTTGTCCAAAGGTGCCAAAAGTGACAACCACCCAGCCCTAAGTAAAGGAAGCCCCAGGGAACCCAATAACATTTGCTCACTTCCACTGCAATCCCAAAAATAGCTGTTACTCCAGAAACTACTTCAGGCCTCTTCAGAGCAGCTGGTGGATCTGAAAGCTGTCTTTTACTTTTCCATGGTATCCCTGCTGACCTAGCCAGCAACGTGGTCTCCTAATTTGGTAGCAATCCTCTGGCTTCTCCTGCTGTGGGCTGTGTGTTTGCTTGCAGACCAAGGAAACTGCTGCCAGGCAAGGATGTGTTTCAGCACAGCAAAGGGCAGTGGAGGTGAATTTCTAGGATGATGAAACCTGTACCCCAGACATCTTGGACCCACATGCAGTAAAAGAGTAAGGAAGCATGAGAAAAGAATGAGTGGTTGGGTATGACCCAGGCCACAGACAAGACCCTTAATAAAGAAAATGCAGCACTGATAACTAATTTTGCCTCACAAAACATAGTTCTTTAACATTCTGGGGACAGACACATCGTCCTCCATCTCCCCAGTTCACCCCTTGGTTCAGGAAAGCTCCTGTCTCTGAGGCACACATGCTCCTCACCAAGTTATGGGGCTTAAATCTCAGCTGGACTGAAGAAAGGCTGCTATGGAAAACACCACAAATTTTCAGCCAGGTTGTCACAGCACTGAACAGGGTAGAGCAAGACCTTGGACCTGGCTCCTCATACCCAGATGATGGGGTGGGAGAGGTCCATCACTAGTAATTCATAGGGGGTTTTTTTCTCTCATAACTGTATTTGCCAGTAGGAATCCTACGCTAGATCCAAAAAAACACACAACGTAGAAAGATTCCACTTGTATAATTAGAAATCTCTGATACAAAACAAATTTTAACAAATTTGCAGCCATCTCTACAAAAGTTTCTCTTTTTGTACTCACAGTCCTAGCATGTGCTCTGTAAGTGTGCAATAGCTTCAAGGTGACAGTAAATTGTAGTGTGCTTCTCCTGTAAAAAGCACATACAAACACAAAGGCAGAAGGGAATTCTCCCTATATTTCAGCTGCAAGGACCCTCTACGCAAGTACTGGGAAGTAACTGCAAGGAGTCCTGTTTCCCCCATGAGATGGAAATACATAAATTCCAAATAACTCAAGGTGAGCCAAAGAGAAAAGTCGCCCAGGCAGGATAAAAAAATCCAGCTGCACACTGACCGCAATAGAAATCAAGACAACTGTTCAAAGAGCCGTGCCAGGCATCCAGATGCTGCTGCTGGCATCAGAAGATCTTCCACAGTCTGATGGCAGCTGGTTCCAGGGATGGCAGCCAAAGCCTGCACATAAATTAGAGAAAAGGAGAGAGAGAGGGAGAATTGACAGCTCACCACCCGAGCAAAGGTCCTACTATACCGGCATGTGCATATTAGCTACTAACCATTTTTATATTAAAAAAACAAGATTGATACCAGGGCCTATGACCTTGGAATGAATAGGACTGACATCTGCAAAAACCTCACTGCTCATGTAGGCAGGGCCACTGAGACAATTCTTTAGGATACCTGGATGAGAAAGAAAAACTCTTTGAGAGCATGGAGCCAGAGCCTTCCCTCAAGTTTTTCACTATTTCTGCAGAGTGCTCTGTTTTAAAATTGTTTTTAAAATTTCTTTGATTACTGGAGCAACCAGGCATTTGCAAATGTTCTGTGCATCTGTACCTATCCCCCTCCTCTCAAACTGCTGCCTATCTTCTGCTGCTCACATCCTCCTTCGGCCTCATGGCACATTTTGGGCACTGCACCAAGGAATTGCCTCAAACTGAATGGCTGTTATGTGTTAAGAAATTGGAGGCAACTTGAAATGCCCCTATAATTAACTGTTCCCAAGGTGTGCTTCCCAGGCAGTTTCACACATGCTTGTGACTCAGAAAACACATATTGTATATGTGCTTTCCTTCCACTCCCAGGAAGCTGGACTGATGAAACAAGTCACCAAAGTGCAGGAGCTTAAGTTTCCCCTCTACTCTGCTCTACCTCTCTATTTTTCTCTGGTGAGATCCCAGCTGGAGTACTGTGTCCAGCTCTGGGGGCCCCAGCACAAGACCAACATGGTCCTGTTGGAGTGGGTCCACAAGGCTGGAGCCCCTCTCTGTGAAGACAGGCTAAGAGAGATGGGTTTACTCAGCCTGGAAAAGAGAAGGTTTCAGGGAGACCTCATAGCACCTTCCACTACCTGAAGGGGGCTGCAAGACAGCTGGGGAGGGACTTTTCCCATGGCATGTAGTAACATGTTGTTTTAAAAAAGGAAAAGGGAAAGTTGAAACTTGCTACTGAGGAATACATTTTATGATGAGTGTGATGAGACACTGAAACAGGTTGCACTGATGTAGATGCTGCAATCCTGGCAGTGTTCAAGGCCAGGCTGGATGGGGCTTTTAGCAACCTGGTCTAGTGGAAGATGTCCCTGCCCATGACACAGATCCCATGCCCATGGGATCTTTAAGAGACCTTCAAACCAAACCATTCTTTGGTCCTGTGATTCCAAGTAACATGTGGAATTGGCAAATAGAAGTAGTGGCTGACAGAGAGTAACTCAAAGGATCTGAGTGAGGTGTCTGCTTCGGGGCACATTTCAAGTAGCCAGAGTTCAGTCACTGTTGTGATGTGGTACCAAAAAATTGTTGTGGTTTACATACAGATGGTGACAATTAACTGGGACTATATTCAAGTTACATAGGACAGAATGAATTAAATTGGAGCATCACCAGGAGGAAGAAAATGTCCTCTGACATGAAAAGGTTACAGAGGGGAAACTCCCAGGATGGACAGAGCTGGAGTGCAGCTCAGCCAGAGGATCCCGTTCCCAGGCCTTTGCTAACAGCAGCAGTAAATCTAATTCTCATGAGAGAGATAAGCTTGTCCTTAATAAGGGATGTGGACTGTATTAGCTACAGGATGCATGTTCATCTCTTACATGGAGAAATAGATACAACAAATATATTGTTCCTGGTAATGTCCTTAGTTATCAAATGACCCAAAAAGAAAAACAATATGGCCATTTTTATTTTTCAGTAACTCTCAGTAATATTTCTATTAGCGTCTCCAATAAAATTAAGGTCCTGAAATGCTTCACCCAGCCAGAACAGAGCACAGGTGTAGCCTGGCCCAGTGTCAGGTCCCCAGAGCCTGGAGAACCCCAGAGAGGAGAACAAGCACCTGCAAGCACAGCCATCCAGCACGCTCCTGTCCACCCCTGGGAGAGAAGCCTCTCCAGCTACCCCCACATCTCCAACACCACAGGGCAGTGTGCAGAGAGGAGGACCTGGCCCTATATACCTGTTTGGGGGTATTATTTTGGAACAGGTAAGACTCAATGTCCCTTTGCACATAGAAAACATTAGGTGTGCTTCCAAAGTCCATCTTTGGGGTGAGTCTCATCTAAACAACTTCAGTTTGAGAGCCCTGAAGCTACTCCCAGGCAAACCCAAACACAGGAGGCAGGGATAGATCAGGCAACTGCTTCAAAAATTGTTTCTGGTTGTTTTTTGCTCCTTCTCTAGAACTCTTAATTTTTTTTTCTTCTTTTTTGACAACTACTGAATTGTGTCTACAAAATTACCTGTTATGAACCTAAGATCTTATTCCTAAAGCCCAGCAAATTGCTTAGACCCACTATCAGCAGTGAAAAATTAGACATTAGGAACCTGAACCATGCCCAGCTTTTTCTATGTTCTTTTACAGATTAGATCACAATTATGGTCAAATATCTCCCATCCCCTAAAAACCACAATTAATCCATCCATCAGATTTTCTCTCAACATTCCTGATCGCCAATGAGCTTCAAATAAACTCCTTATTTTGACTAAGTATCTCAGAGGACGATGTTATTTTCTTCCTCTTTGCAGAATAAAAATGTTATGGTTGGAGGCACTGGTCAAGCCAGTATGGCAAAAAGCAGGAAGAGTACTATTCCTATTGTACTATTGCACTATTCCTATTGCACTGTTACAAATAAGGTCATCACATGAGCAAGTCTGGCTGCTGGCATCTCTGCAGGACTGAAAGAAGTCCTCTACACCACCAGAGAATTTTCCCAAGCTCCAACTGAATCAAGCTAAATAATCCAGCCTTGGAAAAAAGAGGATCCTCAAGTCAGAGGCAACATGTGTGTTTCATCACAGCTCCAAGGGGTCCCTGGAGCAAAGGGCCAAGGGATGCCAGTGATCCCAGTTGCACAACATGGAAGAGGCCCTGCTAGAGATGACAAAAACCATGTCTCACCAAACTTTGTGGGTCCTGCCTGCGTGCTTCACGTGCATTTGTTTTCTTTCTTGACCAAACCTGATCTCTATAAAAGTCATTATAAATCAACCCTGGCCTAAAATGTTGTTGTTCTGCTAAAAATACAAGCACTCTTCAGTTCCTCTTATGCCTGCTCAGCAAAATAACACCCTGCTGTTGGAGATGCAGTGACAGTGTGACAAATGGGGCTGCACCAGGGTGCGAGGGCCAAGGCTGGGAATGAGCAAACAGGTGAGAGAAGGGACAGAAATTCCTGACTTCAGGGTCATCCTAGCTGGAACATCTCCTGCCTCAGGCCCATGGACTCTGGAGGTAGTGACTTCACATGAGACAAATTGTATTGGAGATGGAGATGTGGTCCTCAAGGGAGTCAGCCAGTAATCCCATCTAGTCAAGCATCTCCTGGAGCCTGTCTTCCTTTGGTAAGAATTCATCACATCTAAACTGCTCTAGAAACCATCAGCTTCTTCAATCAATAGGATTGTTCTAATCAACTTTCATTTATATTTTGAATTCATTCTAGTCTTTAGCAAGAATTTAAAATTCTTGAAAGTATTCCTCTGCATATATACAGTAATTTATGTGTGCTATACATGACAGAGAAGTTTCTTACAATAGTTTCCCCTTCATTTATCATGTTCTGAATAACTCATTTCCTGGCCCTTGCCCAGAAATAACATAACTATTCCCATGTTAATGCTGATAAAGCTTTCCTTCAAATCATCCTGAATTTTCTTTTCTATTTGATATTATATACACAAGAAAAAAGCATGGACAGATACATTAAAATGTACTGAATTAAAGAACTACAACAAAAAAGGGAATAGGTTTACTGCAACTTTATATACTGAACACAAAATGTGGTCACATCAAGGCCAAGTCCAGAGCAAGAAGTCAGTCAACTCAGCATCAAATTAAACAAATATGCAAGGAAGAAGGTCTACAAGAAGGTCCAGATTTCATCCAAGGATGCAAGTTCAAAGGGGAGGCAAGGTGACAGCTCAGGGCCCATAAACCTTCTTGCATGCATGCAGTAGGAACTGGTTGTCAACAGAGGTAATAAAAAGCATCTTGCAAAATCCTACAGAACAAATTGGGTGTTGGTAGGAGCTTGCTGACCAAGTGTTCAGGGACTGCAAGAGATTGATATCTCTATCTCTAATCTGTACACTCCAGAATTTTGATTTTCATTTTGCTGTCTCACCTTTGGTTGGGATCTAAAAGGAGGTAGAGAAAAATGTGAAAACATCAATCCACTCAATTTCCCTTTTCAGTAAGACCATCCTGGAAGAGTAACTGCAGCCCACTTTCAATACAAGAAATCAAAGGATTGTGCAGAAAGGGCTGAGAGTAGTAACAGAAATAATCCAATAACTGGATTCAAACACTGGACCCAGATCTCAAATCTAATGCCCAACCCAAAAAAAAAGGAAGAAAAAAAAAAGAGCAAAGCAAGGGCAAAAAGGAAAATCAATGTCATATATTGCCTGAATATTCCAGGCATAGGCTTAGTTATTTATGAATATACATAGTTTTGACTAGATGCCCAAGTACCATGTAAAAATGATGATGGTAACTCTAATGAAACTTTGTTCACTATAGCATAAATGCCAAACAAAGGTACAATATTCCTCATATATGTTTTCTATTATTTTGTTAGGAATTTATTTTAAAATGGAGTTAGCTAAAACAAACAGCTGCCAAGAATCATTTCCAGTATAAGAGCAATCTGTTTCTAATATTTACCATGTTGTGTGCTTGACTTTAGAGAAAAGGAAAAAAAGAAAAAAAGTCCAGTATTTGGATACAAAAAGTCACATGCAAAATGCTAAGTGTTACCTCTTGCTGCATCATCCCCTATGCTATACAGGTAAATTCCTCTTCCATTATAAACATCTGCATCCCACACAGAGGATGAGAGACCAGGCTGATGTTTCTGTCAGACAGCAATGGCACTCATCCCAGGAGAAGCAGGTGATTTTTTTCAGTCTGCAGCATTTCATGATGGCAGTGTTCCCTACCACTGCTTATCTTCCAGCTGCAAGTGATAGCGTTTCAAATTTTGAACCAAATAAATCAGAATTAAGATATTACCCGATCCTCTATGTTTTTAGAACTAGGTCAATAGTTACTTTATTCCTGGAGCCAAAGAAGTTTGAGCAAGACAAACTATGTCAATCAGTGCAAAATGTATTCATTAGTTTTGCATGTGTATTGGCTTTGATGTCTAGTCCGGCTTCACCATTTTTATACTGAAATTAAATACATTATACTGAAGCAGACAACCTTATTAGATTTTGACCTTCACTGCTAACTCTGTCTAGTTAATTTGCTGTATCAGAAATGTAAGTTACATGTGTGGTCAGAGGTGTGCATATTGTGCATATAAGCATTTATGCATTTCTAACCCATAAAACCAAATTTCTGGTTTTGCATGTTAATTGTGTCAGAAAAAGAAACCACAATGGAAATGGGCATTTGCCCAGTAAAGCCCATCTCTGTTACAAAAATCATGCAGTGCCCCTTCTACACAATACAATCAATGCAAAGACAGTTTCTTTGGTAACAGTTCCCAGCCCTATCCTGCCAACACTCAGCCTGAAAAACCTGTTGGTCACAGTATTTTCTCCACTCTTGTGAAGGTTTTGTTCTCATTTTGTCCTGCTTTTCTAATGTTTTTCCCTTAACCACTCATGTTTTTAACATACCACCTTCCCATCCCAGGAACAGTTACCAGATGACAGGGAGTACCTATTCTTCCTTTAAGTTAAGGCTCTATGCCAGCCAAAGGACAGAATTTTGGGGACCAGGAGGCTCTCAGGCTTTTGGCTCTTTTTATAATGCTCTTCTTAGCTTTACTATGAATAAGTTAAATCAAACATTTAGTTAGGTCATCCAGTCCACAATAACACACCTTCTATTCAACACAAAAAGGCTAAGGAGAAAAAAGGGATCAAATTTTCAAACAGGTTATGTACCTGACATCTGGAGCCAATGTGTCTAACAAAAATTAGTGTAAGTGTTCATTTGCATTTAATTTTGTACTTATGAAAAAAACTATCACAAGTTGATTTATTTCAACTACAAGATACTGGGGTAGATACAGAAAGAGTTAGCCTCAACAGAGGTCAAACTGAACCATCATGTTCCATTCTTGCTTTAAAGTCTAATACATTATTCTGGATACAGCAGAAATTAATCTGAAGAGCACACAGGGAAATTTTCTTTATGTATCTGCATCGGCATTTGAAAAAAAGAAAAACAGTAAAGCAGAAATATATACTGTTGTCTATTGCCAGTCTTTTGCAAAACACACATTTCAGTCTTCCAAACTCTCAGTGCAGAAAGGTCTCAGATAGGATGGGAATTGGCATAACTTTTCTAATTTTTAAAGCAGTTAATTTAACATTTAAAGATTTGATGTCTCCTCTGTGATTTTTCTGTTATGTTCACACGCATTATTTCCCTTCTGTAAAAATAACTTTATTTATTTTTAAAATATAAACTTGGTATGATGAACAAAAATAACAGTGTCTCAACTGAATTTCCTGCCACCCCAATTCCAATACCAAAAGATGTGGAGGAACAAATCAGTAAAAATTGGATTTGTGCTCAGACTTCACAAACACAATGAGAAAAGGCTGACAGTGGAGACTGCATTTCATCAACCTAACTGCTCTCATCTAACATAAATATTTAAAACCTTTCTTGGCATCCATCATTAAATAACCACTATAGGTTTTCCCTATCATGCATTCAATTAACCAAAGAAAGCTCAAGTTCAGTTAAATTCACCCTGCATTACAGAAAGTCAAAAGTGCTTTTAGTTGGTGCAGTTACAGAGTGAGGACATCTCTGGCACTTGGATGGTTCTCTACATGCAACTTTCCTCTTCTGATTTGTGAACAATACCCTGGGAGGCAGCATAGGAGGGACCTGGACCTCTTCTGCTTTGTTATATGTACCGAAATGGCAGTAAAGAATAACCATTCAAGAGTTTTTAGAAAATAAGAACAAAGACTGAACACTGTGAAAATGAGAGCAAACTACAAAAGCTTCAGTTCACAATCAATAAATTAAACTCCCTGCAGCTGATTCTGCAGCACAAACTTAACTTGATAATAAAGGTCAGCAGACACTACTGGGAACAGATGCATCAGGAATAAGGTAAGGAAATGCTACTGTCATTTTTGGAGCTCCTTTATACAAATCCACCATCAGATGCATATAAGAAGCACAATTAAGGAGGAAAATAAACCTGCAAGTTTCACATTTCTAGAATTTTTAAATTCAATTCTTTACTATAAACTGCTGGAACTTGAACTGCATGACTATTTGCCTGAAGCACTACAAAAGAGCCTTAGGTGTCCTTCTCAAAAAGAAACTACCGAACCTCAGGAAGAAAAGAGGAAAAAGAAAAAAGAGAGGAACACTTGTGGCATAATATTCTGTTCAGAAGCTGGCAAAGTTCAAAACCATAAAAGACTATGGTAAGCATCCTGTGACAACTTGGCATATTTGAGGCTCAGTGAGAAGACTGCTTAAGTTAGAAGTTCAGACAGAGAACTTCACAAAATACCTTCTGTGGACATTTAGCCTGGGGTGTGGGAGTTGTCTTTTAAAGCTCCCTAACGTCCTCCATAGGCTATTGATTTTCACAATTATTTTGTGAATATGTCTCAGTAACAGACAGAAAGCTGCTACCAACTATTATGAATAGCAATTAAATAGAAAAGCAGCAGAGATCCAAGAACCATTTTCTTGATTCCCTTATTGACTATGTGATAGGAGAGCCACAAAAAACCAATCATGCTGGGCTGTAAGACAAATGGTGTCTTAATATCAACTGTAAATGTCTGGGTTTATTTAGTACTCAGAAATGTGATGAATCCCCAGTACATATATTAATTAATATATTAATTGCTGCAGGAATTTAGATTAATTCCTGCATGAATGTCCTTCAGCAGTGTCACTCTTTATCTTTTCTTTGCTGCATGTTGAGGTTGCAAATATCTGGAGCAGGGAGAGAAAATAAATCCCAATGTCTTCTGATCTGGAAGGATATGAAGCAGAGCACTAAACAGGCTCAGAGAGTTGCCACCTCCTCAGTCTCACAAAGTCTCAGGAAACATTAGCCTATAGCATCTGACTGCACATTCAGAACTTGAAATAGATAGATAGATGATAGATAGATAGATAGATAGATAGATAGATAGATAGATAGATAGATAGATAGAGATATAGAGATTAAAAATACTTAGTTTTCATTCTGAATTTCCTCTACTGAAGTATTACATTAGTTAGAAACCAAGACCATTTACACACACACAAAATCCATCTGTTGTATTTGGAAAGCCATTTCTAAAACAGTTAGTGTGAGCACAGTTCTACAAAGAACATTCTCCACCTCTCCTAAAGTTCAGTTTTAAAAAGTTATCATAGTAAAAGCTGTTAGATTTTTTTAGAGTAACAACTGATGTACCCTTTAAAATGGCTTATTCATTTATAAAACATTTGTATCTGTGGAGTGGTGACATTTTATAACTGTCTTGGTGCTGCTTTGTTATGATCCCATTCTCTGTAACACTATGAGATTCTTACCATCCAGGCTAGAGCTACTGAAGCAGAGAGGAGAGGTAGTACTCCATGAGCAGTTACTTTCTGTAGAGCCCTGAAAACTGGAGATTTTAATATCAGATTATCTTTCACAGAAAGAGTTGACCAAATGCTTCACTACACATGAAAAAAATGTAGAATATATAGCAAGAGGGACAGGCCACATCAGGACTATTAACCAGGCTTAGCTGCATATTTGAGGCAGAACTTTTATAGGAACATGGAAGATGAACATCTGTTTAATTTTGACTACTTATGGCACACTGCAATACAATAATTATTTCCAAAAATGCTCTGGAGGTGTTACTGCCTTTAGGACACCTGTTAAGAGTTTAAACAAGCCCATACCAAACAACAGTACTTGCACAGGGCTCACACTGCCATTATGGTCAAAAGGTTTTAAAGAGAATAGTCCAAAAGAACAGTCCAAAATCATGTCATTGCTCATGACTTGCAAAACCACCAAGGAATGATGTTGTTTATCTTAAATCAAAGTCAACAAAAGCCTTCCATAAAACTCAGCTGTCAAGTGTTTTCTGTAGGTCAGTACTGTTTGGGGAAGGTTTGTATTAACCTCTGCAGGGAGATCCAGCCAGGAGAATTTCCAGCTTGCAGTGGGCAGCAGCAAGACAAAAGCCACACACAATCTCTGCAGCCCCAAGGGCTGGTCCCAGTCCTTGGCACGGCGTTCCTCTGCCAGGGAATGCTGCAAAGCACAAGCAGGGATCACTGCTTGGTCCTGCAGGAGCCATCTGAGGCTGAGACACAGCAGCATCTGCCCCTTTTTATTGGCAGTGCCCTGCCTCCCCACTGCCATAACAAAGAGAATTCACTGCGCTGCCTTTTCTGTCCACACGCCTGCGAGGCTGAGCTGTTTCATTCATGACATCGAGCTTTAATGTGGAGTTATAAATGAAAATTCCAACTCTGGAATATTTACCCTTCTCTTTAATCCCTTCAGTGTCTACTTCTTTAGTATTTCTTCTGTTTTGCCCAATACAAAAACAGTGTAAAATGCCTCCTCTTGGGATGCACTGTAGCTACAAACAAACAAACAACAACAACCAAAAAATTGTACAATTCCTTTAGGAAGAGGGAGTGCTTACTTTTATGGTCCTATTCATTCACAAGTTACCAGGCTGTAAATCTGCCATTACTCTAATATACTGTATTTTGGCTCCTCTGCCCTTCAAACTATCACATACTTTTCAACCTTACAGGAGAAAGAAACTCCACATTTTGAAGAAGGAAACATTGCTATAAACAACAGTAAGGAGAATGTTTCAGCCAGCAAACAAAACCTAGAAACCAGTCTCTGATAAATTTTAAATTTTAAATTTTATATTTAATTGCAAACCCTACAGTGTTCTTGTTAAAAACTTATGCATATTTGGCCAATGAACTCAGAAACGATAATTTCATAAAATTAGTAAGACAGCCCTTACAAACTGATCATGTGACTGGTTTGAAAGCATCTTTTTTTAACTGAATGATAAATAGTATTCCCCTTTCCTTATACTTGCCTTTCCAATGAGCAGACTTGTTTATACCTGATTGTAGCAAAAGTAAATTAAACAGTCACCTACACAGGAGGGTTTCAAGCTTTTTGTAGATCCAAACTTTATTCAAATAAATATTACAGAAAACTTCAAATAACCAAAATACAGACCAAATTATTCCTCCACAACTACAGTGACTCCTACTTAATGTAGTTACTCCAAAATTGAGCAGCCCCCACCCTCCTTACAGAGGGGAAAAAGCAAGACTGGAAAAGAAGTTACAAAAGGGCCACTAACATACTGCAACTTCTTGGAACTTGGAAGAACATTGTCTTCTGTGATGCTTTATTAAACAAAACACAAGGATTTTTTTGTGATATTATGCTTCCACAAGTATTTTTTAACCCTAAACTAGTCATTTAGCATATATAAATATGCATTATCATTTAGCAATATAAAGAAAAGGACTGGAAAAAGAGACAAAAAATGCAGGAGCAAATCCTGTGCACCCCTCCCACAAAGCCCAGGGCTGTCTATCTGGAATGTCCTTAGAGAACTTCATACCAGCATAAAAAGTTGAAGCTGTGACACTTTTATGTAAGGATAAGCTGGCTGGAAATCATGCAGTCATGACCAGCTCCAAACAAAGCCTCCTGTCCCTCTTCCCATGAGGGTGATAACACTAAATCAGCCCTCAGAAAGCTGGTATCACACAAACCATTCCTCTTTTGGAGAGACAGCCAGCCTCAAGAGCAAACACTGAAGACACTGAGTTGAGAAAGAGCAGATCCACGAGCTGGGAGTTTTTCTTTAGCACTGTGCCAAATATGACATCATGCTTGAACTACAAACAAAAGCTAATAATAGTTTCTGATCTTAATTTACAAAACAGAGTTTTTACACATTATTGGAGTCTTACCAGAGTTGAAAGATCCATGAAGCCTAATCATTGCCCAGCAGAACATTTGAATTCCTCTCCAGCCACTAGAAACAATTAATTGCTCTGCATCTAGTGTAGCATCCCACAAACATTCAAAAAGTCAAAACTATTGATTACCAGCTGCCAAAGCCCATTTATCAGTAGGGGAAAAAAAAATCAATATTTGGTTTTAAAATAAGGTCAAGTTCTTGCTTTTTCATTTCAATCCAGTATTTTCTACAGTAAAAAATAAATAAATCCTTACCAGATGCTAATGACACAGTAGACCTAGGGAACCTCCTTAAATTTTGAAAGAGAAACTGAACAGACCTGTCCCAGCAAGGACACCAGAGCTTTCAGCTGTTCAGCAGAGAATTATATAAGATAGTTCTCAAAGCCAATGAAAAAAATTGTCGAGATAAAGTCAACCAAGTAAGCAGGGAAGCAATGACACAAATTTTGCTCTAACAGTGATTCTTCTAATGCCAATGCATTGCTTCCAGATGGCACTTAAGGAGAGAGACAGCAGCTGGAATAAACCACTTGAATGATGTTATTTACATGGAGAAAGACAGTGCACATCCACAGCTATCATGACTAAAGCAACCTTCGGTATTATAATCACAGATTCAGACATTTAGGCTGTAGAAGGTATTTGGCACATCAGAACTGAGGACTGCAGTTAATGTTGGTGCAGCAGATAGTTGGCATCTCAAATATCTATCTGCAAGCACTCCCATCATTATGTAATTAAAACTTTCTAATTTCAAGACTGGTTCACTGTTTCAGGCTAAATGTTGATATGTGAAATGCAGTTTACTCACAACTCAGGACAATTTTACTAATCAATACACCTTCCTGGTGATGTTATCCCCACAATTCTGGTCCTCAGCTGTTTCATCCTACAGGACAGCCAACCAGTGCAATGAACTGAAAAGGTCACCTTGGATCAAATAATTTCACTCCACTTAGGACAGAAGTCCTTTCTAATTTCACCCTAAATGCAAAAAGAATCATATTTTTTTAATATCTAAAGGTCAGCCTATCTTCTATCCTTTCCTTCAGTTTCAGTCACAGATTCAGCCTAGGGGCTTGTACTTTAATTTCAACCAAGTGTTGAGTACTTCAAGTTCCAAAACCAGACCTGAAGCTCAAAATTTCTAATAAGCTTACTTCCTTTTCTTTAGGCATTCCCTCTTGCATTATTTCCATTCCATCAAAGACCACTTCCAGTGCAGCAAAACAAAACAAACTCAGTAAGAAACCAGACTCTGGCAGGTCCTTGGAGATGTTAATCTTTTAGATAGGAAAAGATCACAGTGCTCAGGTTCTCTGTTCCTCTTTCCACTAGTTTACAGACCTGAGGTAGCTTCTCTGCAGAGTAGCGAGTACAATCCATATGGTGAAGGAAAAAATCTATTACTGTTATTGCTCACGAAATAAAACTCTGAAGTGACATGCTGCATTGAGTATAAAAACACAATGAAAGCAGTTTAATGCGTATTTAAACCACTGCTATGAGGAAATGCTCATCAATCCAGTGTGGTGAAATGTGGGTGTGTGTGACTTTGACACACCACAGGGACCAGGGTCAGCTACACAGGAAAGAGGCAGGAGCTTTTTCCCTCCTGAGCCAGCAATGGAGGGGATTACCCAAAGCAGCTCCCTCTGGAAAGCAAAGCCAGATCCCCATAACTCAGCATTTAATTATAAGTACTTTGCAGAGCACATGCAAGAGCAAAGTAGCCTCACAAAGTACCTAAATTGCTGAAGCTGAAAAGAAGAATTTGTGTTGTGTACCCTTAGCAATATGTTTTTGTGATTTTAACTTTTTTAATGACTTCGTTCCATTCCTGTAAATCTGTATTTTGAATAAACATGCTTTTATCATTAAATCTCCTCAGTGATAAAGCTGACTCAGAGTAATATGACACACACCAAGACCTCCTTCTTTCCAGGGTACCGACTCATCTTTCCAGGGCAAACCAGTGCTCTCTTTGTTTCCCACTGAATAGCTCAAAGCCTTCCTGAAAGCCTCCCAGCAGTCTGCCACAGGGGCACAAGATTTCAGCTATAGTTTCTCAAAAGCTATGTCTGTGCAGCCCCCCTCTCTCAGCAGTGTGAAGTCAGTGGGAGAAAATCCCAGAACTCGAGCATCAAAAGAAATCATATTTACACTCAGCTTTCCAGGAGGGAAAAAAAAAAGAAAGAAAGAAAGAAAGAAGACAATGCTGTAACAAATATTTAACAGGGTCCTTAAGGAAATGAGCATAATTCACAGCCTTTAGGTACCATCTCACCTCAGGGTTCCTGCCTACCCCACCAGTTTGTAAAGAAATAGGAGGAACATCTCAGTTGAGACACTCAGCGTGAGCCTCAGCAGCTCTGAGCACCGAGCCTCTTCATTAGGGTGGCTGGTTAATAGCTGATTACCACAGACATTCATCATCCCCCCAAGCTATCACAGGAGGGGGCCATCCCTGTGAGCAGTCTATTCTGCCTGCACATGTTTGTACAAGGCTCCAAATGCTGCAGTTTGGGCAGAGAGGTCCCTCTTTTGGGGTACCAGCAACTGCACTGGCTTGCATGCCCAGGTGCCAGCAGCTGGGGAGACTGGGAGGGATCCAGAGGCAGCTACAGGCTAGACTGAGAACATGTGTGTGCATACATACACTGTATATTTGTGTACAGAGATGTGCTGTATAGATGTCTGTATTTGACTTTCATCCTTTACAGCTGGAGAGGACAAACCAAGCAGGCCATGGGTGGCACTCCTGTTTGTGTCACAGCTGTGTAGCCCCTGCCTGTGTTGATCTGTGGGTCTGTGTGGCCGTGTTTATACACACACACACACAAATACAGTGTGCATCTGTGCCTCCTGGGGATACAACCAGACCTGGGGACACAGAGCCACAGCAGCCTCACCTCCCTTTGCCTGTTGGATTCTGCACCTCCTCACTCTGCACATTCTTGAAATTCTACCGGCCCTTCAGAATGTATTTGGAAAACTCTTGGTATAGCTTAAAATGTAAAGTGCTGTTGGAAAGCATCAAGCAGTTTTTCTGAAGACTGCATCACCAGATAGTAGCCTGAAACATAAAATGCTTTTTGCAGCTCTGCATGATATCCCTGGATCCATCTGAAAAAGCCAAATAACTACAGGAGGTTTCAAATGTCTTTACACAACAATTTGAAATACAAAAATACACTGGCTTACTTTATACTGCTAAAACACTTAAGGTCCCCTCTTTTAGCATCTCAGAATGTGATCAAAGAATCACCCTTCTTTTAATGCTGGGTTCTTGTAAAAACAATTTCACCACCTTTATCATGTGTATCTGAATGTTGTTAAAGAGTAATATAGATAAAACAAGGAATTGGACCAATTCAATTTTCTTAAGAAATGTATACATATAGGTAACTAGAACATATAGTAACATGTAGTTAACCTATATATATATATAGTAACAAATAGGTAACCTATATGTATACATATAGGTTCAAGAGTCCATCCTTATCAGGAAAATAAGGATATACTACAAATACATTTGGGAAAAGAGTTTCCTGCTCTCTGAGAATTCATTTCAGCTGTGGAGTACAATGAGGACATATTATAGCCAAGACAACACAGGGGCAATTTATTCACTGGCTCAAAGTGATGGGAAAAGTCTAGGAAAAATGAAAATGAGGAACCAGTCCCCAGTTCCTTGATTCTGAGAGTGGACTGCAGTTAGAAATCAGAGTTTGCTATTAAGTATTAGGTACTGCTTTTCATTGGGGCATAAAAACAGAAGCAAAGAAAAGATTCTCCTCTTCTAGGTTCAGTTTGGAGAAGTAGTAAGCTCTGGTTCTCAGTGTTTCTCAGGATGAGATAAGCTATACAATGGGAGCTGGAATCAGTTGCAAACATGGAGAGTTTTGACATTGCTCCAATTTCTTGTGGTAATGGGGGTTCTTTGGTGTAGCATCAGCTCCTGTGAAAGGGTCTGACACAAAGTTCACTGAAGCCTCTCCCTGACTACAGAGTTTTATGTCAGGTATAGAGGACCATGCAAGGTGACTATCATTTATAGAGCACCAACATCAGGACCTGATGGTATACAGCTGGTAAGAGCTGTCTCCCTCACAAGCAAGATCCTGAAGATAGCAGAGAATATTTGGCAGAAAAGCCAAACTGCACAGAAATGCTAAAAGAAGACACGAGACCAGAGTTTTCACATTCCTGATGCTGAATTCTGCACCAGTCATTGTATACAATACTAACCACAAGTTTCTTCAGAGCTCATGAATTAAAACTAAGAGATGCAGACTTATTTGGGACATCAAAAACATACTGGATTAGTACAGTACAAAGCACTGTAACCAAGTACATTTCCCATTTAAGGCTGTAGATATTCGGGTACTCTTAAATTTTTAAGCTGTGTCTTAGACTTCATTTAAGCAAACATAGTCAGGAAAAGAGCTGACTGTGCCTGAGTTCACATGACTTAAGATGTACAGCTGCAATCCAGGTTTATAGCCTGTCATCTTGTGGTCTATCTGTGACTGCTGCTCCACAAAACCAACATGGTAAGAAAACCTCCTATTCTTCCTGAGACTATGCTTAAGAAGGGTAGAAACTTTTTTCCTCAGACTCAGACCTTTTACAGGTAATCATGTCTTCCCTGAAGGTAAGGGTTCTCAGAGGTCCTTTGTTAAAGCCACTTAAGTTAATGTGAGGATTCTGCTTCCCCTCCTGCCCAGTGGTATCAACCTGCACCAACTTGCCATCCCCCTCAGAACAGCAGTGCAAGCCCCCTTAGCAGAAGGATGGCCTGAGAGGGACACAGGTTTCCCTTGGGGTGCTGGAAGTGCTTCCCCAGGGGTGAATGAGCAAGGAAGAGACTTCCATTGAGCTCAGCTTACTTTGCAGCCTGTTAATATTAATATAAACAAATTCCTACTTCAATTTGAGCCAAGGAACAATTTAATTTGTGCTAAGAAACATATATTTAGCATAAAACAGTTACACTGTGCTTTAATGATGTCTCCATTACACAGGATAAAAACCTGTATGTTTCCTATTAAAATAACAGCGTGCGTTCATGCTGAGGTTAGTTCCCAGCATCAATTTTCAGTAGTCTAGCTCAGGAGGTTAAAACCCAAAAAGTAGGCTTTTCACCATTTATGGCTCGTGTTTTCTTGTTTACATTGCACTCTGCCTTCAGAGAGACAAGGCCAGTCAATTACAGTTTCAGTTCAACATCAGAGCTATGTTACTGTGCATGGGTTTCCAACACTAACAAAATTACTTGTATCCAAAATAAAACTGTTAAATGAAATTAGGAGAAATATTTCATGTTCATAGGAGCAACACAGCTATTCAGAGCAGATTAAATGCCCTGCTTTGCATTTTGAAAAATTAATTTAGAAGACAAACTGCATAAGCCTAAAAGAATTGGGATTTGCCATATTAAATCACACAAATATAAATCCCACCTATTGCATTTACCTGGTTATTTTTAATCCTAAAAATGCAAAATTAAATTGTTTGAGGACAAAGTAACCTTGCTGACTGTTAATAAACAGCTGTATATAGGTTTCATTAGGCCACATGGGGATGGGGGCACACTGGGGACATGCATGTACAGGCAGGTCACTCTGCAGGATGCTCTTGTGTGCCCCATCACAGCAAAACGTTGAGCACTACTGTTCTAGCTTGTTCTTTATACATTCATTAATGTTAATCAGAAGGTCAACAGCAAAAGAGAAAAAAATTCCATGTTTCCTGAAAAAAGCTATGAAGAAATCCCCAAATGCTGTGTTTTCTACCCCATGGGAAAGTTCCTAAGAAGTCCCCAAATGTGCCTCATGCCTTTATACAACAGGAAATCTAGTTAGATACAAATGCTGACACTCTTGTGTGCTCAGTCCAAGAGGTTTCAGGTCATGAAACAGACCTCACTCAGCTAAATACTACACTCATGTTCACAGGACAAACCACAGCAATACTTTCAAACCACAGCTAATCCTATCCAAATGGGAATGTAATCTGTTTGAATAAATAAGAAATAAAAGGAAGAGTGAAGCCAAGGAATAATGAGTGTTTGTCAGGGCTGTGTGTCTCTGCTGAGTATTTGAAAGTGGGGTTTCATCATTTGTACTGCATATGCTGAAGACAAACTGTGCTCTGTAAGGCAACACGGACAAATGTCTTGGGACAGAAGACTCCATGCGTTAAACTGTGATTTTCTGCCTGCTGGAGAGTGCTCTTTGAAGTTACTGTGGATGAATTCCTTCTGTAATTGTGTTCACACAGGCACACACACTTGCATTACGAATTTTTCATCTGCTTCTACAGCACTGAGCATTAGGCACAGCCAGTGATAGAATGACCGATTCCACAGCATAAGGTCTGACTAGTGCAGAGCTCCTTGAGCAGCATGCACTAACTTATAGTGATGTCCAAATACTGCATTTCCTAATTCTTTTTGCCATAACCATTCAAAATGTTTCAAATGGCTGCAGTGGAGCCTATGGTTATACTGCCACTATTCCTACAGCAAAAGTGATTCTTACATCCCATGCAGAATGGATGGATATTGCAAAACTGAGCTGCAATCACATGAGTGTTATCTCCAGCACAAAAACCTCTCACTGCATAAGTTAAAGATAG
Organism: Dicaeum eximium; assembly: GCA_013396995.1. NCBI lineage: Eukaryota > Metazoa > Chordata > Aves > Passeriformes > Dicaeidae > Dicaeum > Dicaeum eximium. Next base: position 155,056 of record VWZP01004435.1, on the reverse strand, counting down.
CATATTTGGTATGTATAATGATAAATAAAAGCACAGTGGGTATTAAGTGCCTTCCCAAAGATGAGGTATTTGGCCACGTGTCGCTCTGCCATGCAGCTGTGCTGATTGCAAAGGTTACAGCCTTTGGCCTGCCCCACTGCCTGTCATCTCCCCTTCACTGGAGATTAACACCTGCCCTGGACTGCTGGCACAGCCACCCCCGAGAGTATTCCAGCACCTTTTCAGCAGAAACACCTGCACCAAGAGAGTGCAGCACTGGAAGCTAGCCTGGAAAACTGAGACTTAACCCAACCTGGATCCCAGAAACGGCTGTGGCGCTCACCTGGAGCATTGCTGTGCACATAGGAGCAGCCTGTGAGCAGCTGGATGGGGACTTCTGCATCTCAGGAAGCTGGAGAGGCAATGTGATCATAAGCAGGACACAGAACCCTGTTTCTTTGTCTGACGTCACAAAGTGTCACAGGTTTGCACCCATAGACACTGCACCCCACAGACAAGCACCAAACCTGCTCTGAGCATGGATCTTTTGAAAGTCCCTAGGAGACTGAAGTGCTGAACACTGCAGGTCTGGCAGATTTTTTAAATTTATGTATCATTTAAAAAGAAACAACCTCTTAATACGTATGAAAGGTGAAATGAGTGTTCCTAATATGTCCTACAATAAATCTCCCTGGAAACACCCAAAATCTACCTCCCTCCCTCCAGATGATCCCATCTTCCCCACCAGGATTTCTTCAGAGACTGAGTCTAGGATGAAGCCTCAATCTCCAGTCCTCTACTCCAGTTTTTTAGTGTTTCTATTTCTCCTTCCCTGTGAATACTCATGAACTAGCTTTTATGACTATTCCTGTCATCCAGAAGAAATTTAAGTGCAAGCACATGTGATTTTTGCCATTTTTCTTTCTGACGCAAGGATTGAAATAGCCACAGGGAAACAGCCCAGTGTGTTACCAGAAACACTTGTCTGCAGTTTGGCAAAGTTCATGAACTGGCAAGTCCTGGCATTGTCTAATGGCAAAATCTGGAAAAGAGCTTTTAGCTCAGCACATTTGGGAGAGAGGTCCTCCTGAAACCAAAAGAACTGCAGATGTTTAGCTAAACTTGAATTCTACTGGAATTGGTAATGCAGGCATCTTATTCACTCAGCTATAAAATACAGCCTCACTTTTTTTCTGAAATGTTGACCTTTGAAACTTCTTTTTAACTTCTTTGAAAATATCCCCAAATAATAAGATCTAAAAGTGATTAGAATAACTCATTAATTATATAACCATGTGAAAAGAATAGAGCCTCCCCCTCAACAATAAAGATTCTCAGAGATTCCAATCTATATAGGACCCCAAATATGCCTGTAACCAAAACCTCTTTAAAGTACAGCCTGGGTTAAATAAACAGAGAGTGATCATTGCAAGCAGCAGTTCTCAGCTGAGTTCAGTCACTGCATATCTAAAGGTCCTGCTGGATGAATATTCAAACAATGCATTCAGCCTCATGACCTTGGACTCTGCTAAAGAAAATTCCAGGAGACCATCGAGGTCTGATTCTCCATGATCTCCGTGGGCAGAGAATGTAGAGATTAATGACCTGAAAGTGTAATGTAACAATCTGGAAGAAAATATAAAGCACACTGAACTAGAGTTGTGAGAAAGGTAAATCATTGCAAAAAGCCATAAAGCCACTTTGACCATTATGAAAACCACAGTAGGGGCAGGGTAGGAAAGAAAGGGAAAAATATAAAGCTTCAGTATCAAATGACAGCACATAATATGCCAAAGAAAAACTTTGTAGAAAATGGACATAATACTCTGTGCACACACTGTGAAATTTTGCTGCTGTAGTGAAACTGGGGACCAAACTACATGAGAAAATAAGCCAAAAGTTGACAGTACTCCCTACTCAGAAGAGCTGTGATGCTTAACACATTGTTCAAGTACACTCATTATCTAGAGGGAAGAAATACTGAAAGGAATACTCTTTCCTTAGTAGACAAAAGCACAGATTTTGCAAAGATCTCACTTTGAACAAAAAAAGGTCTCCTTTTTCAGTATCAGTGCTTAACTTGGACCTAGGCAGTCTAAAAGCAACAGGGGAATTTTTTCCTCCACTTTCAGTTGTTGCATGCACAGACAACTGCAAGCCTGTGCCAGGTGAGCACAAGGACAATGAGTTCACTGACTTGCATCCCAGTGGGCACATAGTCTGTGCTTTCATGGGATACATGGATACTACACAAAACTTGTACATACACTGCCTGCTAGGCCAGCCCCAGGCTGGGGCTCACACTCTGCTGTGCAAAGTACAAAGTCAGGAACCCAAAAGAGCTTCTCCTCCCTCTCTGCAGTCTCTGCTAGCCCACAGAGCCAGATCTGAAAATGCCCTAAGGACAGACCAGTGGGCCACAGCCACAGAAACACTTCTTGCTTCCCAGCACACAGATGCACAGCTCCTTTGCTCTATTTGTCACAGCCCAGTGCCAGCCATCTCAGAAGGACACAGACAGCTCTGAGGATATGGGACACCCACGCTGGTCACCGGGAGGCAGCAGAGCATGATTTTTCTTCCCACCCATCCCTGCCACTTCTGTGCTTACACCACTGCTGACCTGAATAGGAACAAGGAAAAGATCATTTTCTCCAAGATCACATCTTAGAAACACAGAATCATGGACTGGTTTGGGTTGGAAGGACCTTAAAGACCATGGTACCCACTACCATAGGCAGGGACACCTTTCACTAGACCAAGTCCCATTCAATCTGGCCTTGCACACTTCCAGGAATAGGGCATCCACAGCTTCACTGGATAACTTGTTCTAGTGCCTCATCACTCTCACAGTGAAAAATTTCCTCCTAACATCTAACCCAAACCTATCCCCTTTTGGTTTAAAGCCATTCACCCTTGTCCTATCACCTTCAGGTACTGGAAAGTGTTGTAGGGTCTCCCTGGAGCCTTCTTTTACCAGCCTGTTATCATAGGAAAGGCACTCCAGTCTTCTGATCATCTTCATGGCCCTTCTATGGACCCAGTCCAACAGATCCATATCCTTCTTATTCTGGGGGCACAAGAACTGGATGCAGCACTCCAGGTGGGGTCTCACAAGAGCAGAGTAGAGGGGGAGAAGCATCTCCCTTGATCTGCCTAGAGGGCTCCTACTTGTGCTCTGGAAGAGCCACTTAGAAATAACAGCAAACAAAACAGGTACAAGAAAGAAAAACAAGAAAATAAGGCAAATACTCAAAAGATGCCTGATTTCTTTGCATCTTCTGTATTCTATCTTTATAGTGGAAGGACATTAGCAAAGTAACATCCATACTTACTCCTTCTGAAATATACTGATGATAGATGAAGATGAGAAAGAGCAGAAATAATGAGGGCCAGGTATAATTTGCATCCAAGGGTTTTGGAGGCTAGAAGTGTCAGTGACTGACAAAATAGATAACTATTTCTACAGAGATCTCGCCCTTTAAAACAGCACATAAGTCACTATAACTCAGCTACAGACAGTGTATGACATCCTTAACACTCAGAAAATATCTCCAAAAAATAACCTTTCAGAATGTGAAAATTTCATTATTATAAACTTAAGTTCTCTTATTGTATTAAAGAATTCATATTAAATTCAAAGAGTAAATTGCTGCTGATGAAGTTTACAAGGAAGTAAACACTTAACAGGAAAAGAAACTTCTAATCACAAACTATTTTGTTGATAATAAAGAGTATTTTCTTTAGTTCAACCCAGTTCAAGAACAGGTTTCCTTAAAGTTTGGAGAACTGATTGGAAGTAAGGACTTTTCCCCTTCCAAATTTATACATACTTGGCAGAACAGGCTGACATAGCTCCAAAAAAGAAATGGAGACCAAAACCAGTCTGTGCAGACACTTACATATTCCTACCTACAGATACTGTCTGAGATCTAACAACCTGCCCTCAGATGTAGAAGCAAAGCACAGTCTGCTTTTTCAAAGCTTCTGAGTACCTGATGTAGGCAGGGCACACACTGATGCATTTGGCAGTCTGATTTCACACAAAAACAATTGCATCCACATGCTCCAAGGCTGCTCCAGGATGTGAACCCAATCAAGCTCAATGAGTGCAGATAATCAAGAGAGTGGCTTCAAAATACACACACCTGATCCAAATTAAAATGATAATTTTTATGTACATACAGTGCTGGTTAACTGGTTTTCTGATAATTCCCTCATTTCAATAACAATGTGGTTTTAAAGACTTTACAGTTCTTCTCTTATATGTACTCAGTATTACTTAACTAATTCTATAATACTGATTTTCTGCCTCATGAGCTGAATTCCAAGACATCACCACAAATAAAACATGACCACATGCTATATATATTATTCACCATTTATAGCAAAGAGTATGTATGCAATTTGTCAGTCTGAGCAGCAAAAGAAGTACTAAATTAAGGAAAAGATTATGTTGCCATTGACACTCAACACATGAAAGAGCTATCAATCAATACAAATGATCTTGCAAGAAAAATAACTCTGAAATACAATCCAAAAAGTTTTAAGCCCCTCACTTACTAAATTAAGTACACATTTAAAATCAGTGGTGAAAATCAAACTACAAACCCGAATATGATTTAAAGGGCTACTAATAAAAACATAACTGAAGACCCAGCCAAGAGACAAAGTATTATAACTCAGATAATAGACAGCATATGACATCCTTAGCACTTATGAAGTTCTCATAAAAAACCAACTAATAAACTTTGAGAATGCCAAAAGCACCTGAGGACAAAAGACAGCTGAATAATTCTTGGTTTTCTAATTTATTGTAATTTTAATGAAATTACAGATGTGATTCACACATTTGCCTGTATTTTCCAGAAAAAGTTTACAGGTTTAGTGATAGTCCCAGTGACCTCTTTCCTTCTCTTTTCCTTGATTAAAGGAAGTTTTGTTTCTCTAGATATCCACAGCTCATGTCTGCTGTTACATTTATTTTAGCAATGGGATGTGGTAAAAATTTGATGTTTACATATTCAAAACACACAAGAAAGCTTTGCCAAAGCTTTTTGATGAGAGCCCCCAAATCACTTCAAATTAGCTACATTTTCTCTGGGAGTCTGTTCCTTATTCCTGAAGGATTTTTGAAACCCACAATTGCATTACCCTAAAGAAATGAACCTCATTTCAAAGAATTAAAGATGAACACATTTTCACAAAAATAGCCAATCTACAATTCACCTGAGCTCTGATAAACAACAGGGGACCTCAAGGAAGCTGTGGACAGGGAATAGGAGATGACACCTCACCTACCCCTGTCATTAGCCAGGGAAGCATCAAACATTTTGGATCATCTTAATGGAGCAGACTCCAATAAAGTAGATCAGAGCGAAAAAAGATAATGAAGACACTGAATGAAGACTGAAAATATTTCAGATTAAAACTAAAAGAGCCCTGGCCTGAAGACCCATGTTTATACAGATTGTGCTGAAGTGGGTGGAATTTTAATCATTTCATTGGCAGCTCACCATTAACAAAGCCAAATAAAACAACACCAAAAAAAATCAACTGCAACAACTCCACATTTCCACACATATATAGAACTGTAACAAAGTTACTGTTATTTTTTTAATATTCCCAGAATTCTGATCTGGATAAACTGACTTAGAGAAAAAAAAAAAAGCAGGAAAAATGGCATCCTTCTCTTTCAGGCTTGGCATTTTGCAGTTGGTAAATTCAATCCCACATGAGAGGCCACCTCATAAGAACACAAAGTGTTCAAACCCAGAAACTTTTGATGATAAAATTGCTTGTGTAACTTTGACTCTAAACTCAAGTGGGAAGCCATCATTAAGTATTAAGTAAGTACACAATCACCAGAATTTCTCTAGCATGATGCTCTACATTTTTTTTCTGTAACTCTAAACACAATAGCATTGTTGTTGGAAAAAGCAGTGGACACGTCGCATGCAAAACCAGTCACATGCAAAATCAAAAAGCACTTGTGAAAGTCACATAACAGAAGTCACCAGTCACACAGTGCTTTCTTCCTCATGCACAGAAAAGCATTAAGAATGTAAAGAGATAGCCAAACTAAATTTTCAGCTGAATTAGCTACATGGAGTACTTCTTCAGTGACAGACAGGGAGTTCCTGTGTGCCCTTCGGTCGTGCTGGCTCTGCTCCCTGCCCAGGGGCAGGACCTTGGTTCACACTAGAGCTTCTCATCCCACACCCTTGCCTCCTCACTTCTACATGAAGGAAAGAGTTACACACCAGGGAAGCAAGATTGAAGCTATTCAGATGTCTCTTTGATGGCAGCAGATGGGGATCAGCCCCCCAGCACATCCCTGTCCTAAGGCAGCACTAAGGTGGGGACGTGCTTCACTCACTTCTCACTTTGCTGGGCAGTATTTGACGATCCAAAGCTCCTCCTCCTATGCTAGAATAGCATGGAATGGGAAGATCTGAAGCTCATTTACTAAATACAAGCCTAAAGAGGACTCTAGAGGAAAATATTATGTTATAGAGCTTCCTCAGATGTGAAGCCAATAATCAGTCTTTATGTTTGTCCAGTTTTCACACATGAAATTCAGCCTGCCAGAGCCAAATGTGGAAAACACTTTGTCCTTCATTTGAATGCACACAAATTATTCATGCACAAATCTATACAGGAATATACACATGTACAAGAAATATATTTGTAATGATATATGGATATTGTTCTTTCAAATCTTATCTTTTCGGCTGCATGTTTGTTTCTGATCTCAGCATGTATAAGTGAAAGTATATTTATATGGAAACATCAAAATGAGTAATGTTCTTCAATTCAGGGAATACAGAATATAATATTGCTTGTATATATAGAGACAAAATAATACATATCTTGTTGGATAAAATTTCTAACACGAATGACATGTCAACTGTCTGCCTCCAAAGTGAGGTAAGACATCTAAGAAAAGCTATGTAACAAAAATGATGAAAAGTATTTTGTCACAAATACTATCTCATAAATTAATTCATGTGTTAATTGACCAGTTGCAAACAGCACAGCAGGTAAATGAACAATCATACATTAGAACAAGTCATAGAAGCAACACAATTTCTAGATGAATGTTGCTTACTCCTCTTGCAATGTCAATGAGTGTCTCTATGAAGATTGTCTAAGCCATGAAGTACTGAGTTATCTACAGAAAAAAGAACAGTGAAGTGAAAGAAATCTCACAATTAAATAAGTCTGTGGATGTATGAAGTCTGGAAGGAGAGATTGCATCTCATATAAAAGATTATCAAGACACTCATGCAGGGACATACTGGAGTCAGCCACGGCATTGCTTATGGAAGTGAAACACAGCAGTGATTGATGGGACAGCCTAAACAAATATGCACACAAACCAAAATTTTCACAATGTTTTTTAAAGAAATATGGTAAATATGAAACAGTGTCAAGTAAAATCAAATCAGGTCCTTATCTCACCACTGCAGTTGGCATTGTATTACAGCTTCCCAGCAGGTGTTCGGGTTAGATTAGGCAGGGTAAGATCTAATAAATACAGCCCTCCCTACTATGGGAAGGCAAATTAACTGTAAAAACAACCCCCCATCACAGACAGAAAGAAATACTGTCAAGTGAAAACTGAAATAGAGACCTGACTGACAGCATCACACCACAGCTTTTTTTATTGAATAATACTTTTCATTTTATTAAAATAAACACGTGTTAAAAATGGATCATGTGTTGTGATTCCCTGACAAAAAATTATATTCCTTCAGCCCCAAAATAGGAACCAGGATACCCTCTATTTTTCCAGTACAAAAGAACACGTTTCCTTCATGAGCATTACATGATCAACCCTAACTTTAAAGCTGAGTTATTTGTGACCTTTTCCTGTTAGGAAGGGCAGGGTGTTTACACATCTGTTGAAACACCATATCATTTGCGAACTAATAGTTAACTGATTCCACAAGGTGTTAAGACATATTTTAAATAAGACCACCACTAAAAAAGAAACCATGGCAATTAGTACCAGCATGCTGCTTGATAAAGCTTTGTGTTTGTTTGCCATANAAAAAAAAAAAAAGCAGAATTTGCTACAAAAATCCCTGATTTTCTGACTGAAAATATTTTTCACACAGACTAATGCCTTTTTTGCAAAACAATCAAAAGCATGGCTATTTGGACACATTCCAGCAGGATAAATGTACCCATAAATACTAATTAATTCTTCATGTGAGCAACTCTCTCCTACTATGTCCATGAGCAGAACTGGAGTCCAGGATCAGAAATCAAACAAAAGCTGATACTTTAAGAAGAGCCAACTGTATTCCTTTAAAATTGAACTTTTTCTTCTTTCAAATAAAGAGATTCATCAATTAAGATGAAATACATACTTCAGTTAATTCTAAGATTCAACTTGGTTACTGCCATTTAAGATGAAAATATTCAAAAAGAAAAGTATGCAAAATCTTACGTGTTAAATATTCACTCAGGATTGTAATTTTTCTTGTTAATGGCATTGGATGTGTTTAGGAGAAAGGCAGCCCTCGGGGCACGGGGACACACACCCAAGGACAGCCAGGAACATTCAGCTGTGTCACCAGTGCCACCACTGCTGCAGAGCAACCCTGCAGTGGCTGTCCCACAAGTCACAACTGCTGCACAGAGAAGGCTTCTGCATATTTGCCTTCAAAAAACAGATTTAGAGCTGGCAGAACAGGCTTCACTGCATTTGCTGCTGGATCCTTTCTGCTGTCCTTTCAGGAGATGTTTGTCCAGAAAAAGGTAAATCATTAGATTGATTGTCCTTGGTAATGGCTAACTACCAGGCAAGGACTTCTGTGAAAGCCATTAGTGCCCTAACAAGGCTGAAATATTGGAAAGAGGAGCTGCGTGTTCCACTCCAGCTTCTCACACAAAGATCTAATTGAGGCACTGAAATCCCTGTCTTCAAGGACAAAAGATAACAATTAATTCTTCTTCTCAAGTGACAAGGTCAATAATTCAAGTCACATTCCTGAACTTGCAATTCCAAGTAAGATATTTGGCCTCCTAAGGTGAGAAGGGTCTTCAGGTTCTGGTGGTTTTGTTGCATCTTTTTCTCCCTTTTTTTTTTCCCAGTACTACAAAGTGGCCACTGCAAAACCATTTTTTACTGAAGTAAGTTTCCTTGTTATCAAATCAAGTTCTGACAGAAGTAGACCCTGTTTAGGGGAGGATGACAGTTCTGAAGGGCAGCAGGGATCAGGAACTGTAGCATGCAACCTTGGCTATAATACTCACCAACTTCCTTCAGAGATGTAATTACAAGGTGGAAGCTTGACAGTCTGTCCCCAAAAAGCTACTGAATGGAGAACACAGACACCCATCCAGAATGGAGGACACAGACACCCATCCAAATGAAGACAGTGGGGAGCTCTGGCGTGCACCTCTCCTTGTCAGACGGCTATGGTGCTGGAAAAGGTAAATGCTGTGCTTGGCTCTGTGCCCCACAGGCTGCTGTGGTCCAGCACGAGGTAGGGGCTCCAGGGAATGAAGCACTCAAGACTACTGTGTATGGTTGAAGGCTGGTTTACCCTCTCATAGAGAAATAATGAAGAAGGCATTCAGAGAAGAGGCGTACTATTACTGCTGCTGACAGAGTCACAGTTCAGAAGTAGTTAAGTGGTCATAACAAACAGGTAAGAAACCCTGAAGTTTGTGAATAGCAACACTGGAGGAGGCTCAGCACACCTGTAACACATAAAAAACAACAGCCACTTCCTTCTACATCCTCTGCACCTTCATTAAAGCCTAGGCTTGCAAACTCAATGTTTTCATACCGAATTACAGAGCTAAGTTTCAAGGCAAACACATGTAAACACCCATTAGGTAAGTGTTAATAATTCACAGCAAGATGCCAGCTCTCCAGTAAGACATTTAATGTGCAAAGAAACCATTGCAAAAGGTCCTTGGAATAAACGGGATAACTTTCAAACAAAAGGAATTGCTTTGTGTATTAGTATTGTTCATCAAGCCTTTCTTTTGCTGCTCTTAAATTATTTTTAAATAAAAGTGTTTCTGCCTAAGGATTAAATTTGTGTACTTAAAATCACACATATAACCTCTTCCTTTTCTGATGATGATTCCTCTACCTCTGCCAGCCAAAAGGGCAGAATTGGGCTGTACCAGGTGTCAACAAGACACCAGGATTCAGTTGCCCACCACGGGGGGTGGTACCCTGTGGTGGTAGCCAATAGCTCCCACAGCACCTGGCTAACTGGTTCATAAGGAGCACCATCCCACATACTCAGAAGATTGATGGGGTAACAAGAACACTGCCCAGGGGGATCAAAAAAGATTGTAAAACACCTCTTGGGAAGAGGAGTAAAACTGCTTCAGGCAAGGAGCTGTCAAGAGAGCCAGCCAGGCTGGGACAGGAGACAAGTGGGGTGGCGAGGTGCCCCTACATGGGCAGGAGCTGAACTTGGTTTTATGCCTTTTCTCTGGGTAGTCTCACACATAAAGGTGTCAAACTCCTTTCATAGTACAAGCACGATCCAACAACACCCAAGTAAGCTATAACATGTGCTAATCAAAACAGACTTAGTTCTGTAGAAATAAAAGTAGACTGATCCTTAAATACATCTACTTTGAATTTATTATTATTATGATTTACCAGATTAGTAGGTTTTATTTTATTTCTTAGATTAGTCACTGTGGGGCTATGGCTGCACTACTGTGGGACCTCAACAGGCCTTGTGACACAGCCATACACAGCATCAGCTTCCCAGTTTAGACCAGAGATCTTTACACCATGCCACACTGTGCATCTACACACAGCCTCCAGGACACTGGGAAAATCTGATGCCTGTGGAAAGGGAGGCAGGAAGGTAACAAAGATCAGTATATGCAGTATTCCCCCTAACACTGACCCTTGTCTAGAATCTAAAGGAAGTTGTAATTACACACAAATTATCAATTAACAGCCTTCTCAGTACAAAACCCAGGTGGAAATCCTGTGCAGACTGCTTTCTTCTCCGTGGCTCTGGTGTTCTCTTTGCTCACCCTTCCAATACAATGCTGCTCTGCTTTCATTCATCCACAATGCTCTGCAAAGGAATCTTGGCTTTGATGATGCCACCTTTTTCTTTGTAGCATTCAATTGTGTCTCAGCCTGTTATCACATCAAATATTAAACACTGTCCTTCCTAACTAGTCCCATCCTCTCCATCATCCTTATCTACTGCCTATGTTCATTTCACCATGTCAGATCTCTGTCACCCAGTTTTGTGCACTAGGAACTTATCTCCTTCTCCCCTAATTTCTGAACAAATTACCACTAAATATTATTATAATAATTATATTTATTATTATTCTTATTATAATAACATTGTCCTCATGGTTTAAGAATCTCTAAAATTTAGCAAGGCCAAACATTTGCTTGCTGAGTCCACTAAATATCACAAAACAGTCTCTGTACAAATCTTGGTGCAACTGTATCTATCTGTTGTCTCTTATGTAAAATTTCTGGAAATAGAAGTCTCTTGTGTTTATACACCTTGTACAGTGGTGTCCTAACCCACAAATAGGGTGCCAAGATACTACTGCAATGTAAAAATCACCTTTGCAATGCAAGGTGACCTGTGATGCAGGGATGCCCACACAAATTCTCTGGATTCTGCATGGATTTGCACACTGCTGGATGCCCATTCCTGTCCCTCAACCCCCCACAGTCAGGGGGAAATAACAGATACTCTTATCACTCACTTCTACTGTCTCATCCCTAATTTGGGCATAATCCCAATTTAAACCAGTTATCTAACATCTAAATATCATTTCTCTAGGCTGTGTGGTTTCCAGAAATAACTAATGCTGCATCCCCTTCCCCCATCAGGGAAACACACCCAGCAGAAAATTGCCAAAGCCCACCCAAGCCCCAGTGTCCTGCTCTGTAGGGCCATGTGGCACAGAGACCTGGCTCTCACAGGCTCTCACATTTCCCACAGCCCTGCATGGATTAGCCACCAAATCCACAGGCTCATCTGCAGCTCTGATTTTTCAAGCCTTGTCCCTTCCCAGTGCTCCAATGAAGCCACCCCCAGGCAGCTCCTAAGGACCGAGCAATCACCTGCCCACTGCTTCTGTCCTGCTCTTTGGGAGGAAGTCAAAAGATACTCTAACAAGCATCTGAGCTGTGCATACTGTAAATAAACTATATATTCTTGCAGAGTGGATGTAGCCCTAATCCACAGCACCAGAGGAGGAAGAAGGAAAATGCAAAAACTTTCTTAGCCCCTGCAGCAAAATCTGTAATTGATCCTTTTCCAAGCTGAGCAAATTAATGGTCTTGAGCACTGCCTCAATCCTTTTAATTCAAATATTTCCTAAAAAGCTGGGAAGAAAAGCAAAATCAGAAACAGAATATTTCCAGAGTTATCCTAATACAAAGCATGGAAAAAATATTTCTTCATTTCTTTCAAATTCAGTATGTTAGATCCTTCTCTACGCATTGATGTTGCGCCAGTTGAGCATAATTCATGAATTCCTCACTCTAAAGTAAAGGCAAAAGCCCTCCAGTTGTCTTTGGAAGCAAGTGACCTCCAGCTATTTGATCTCATGACCACTCCTGTGCCTCGTTGTTCTGCAAACTCCTCTGCAGGAGGAGACCCAGTGTCATCTGAAGCGAGCACGGTGGTCCCTGGTGCGGTGGTGCACGGAGCTGCGGAGTTCTGTACTGGAATGCAAAGCAATATCCCACTGCCTCACCACCATGAACAGACAAACACATGGCTGAGGAGCCCTGGCTCTGCCCACTGCCATCTGCAGCCACCCAGCTCTGCAGTGTCTCATCTCCAGGAAACAGCATCTCAGAGCTGGGAGATGTTTCCTGACAAAACGAAAGAGATGGACAATAAAACCTTGACTTACGTTATTAAGAATTAGTACATTTTGTATTATTTTCTTTTCCCTGACATTGTACGTTGCAATGTTGTATAAGTAACAGCTCTTTAGTAACCTGGACTCCAGATGTACTTAAATTATTGTGAAATGATTAAATGAACATTTTTCCATGTGGTAATCATTCACGGCAGAAGAGGATTCAGACACAATGTGTATTTCCCATGCAAAAATATAACGTAGCAAACATAATTTCCAAGTTTAGAAAGAAAGAAACAATATATGTATTAAATATAAATATATTTTACCGTCAAAACATTTTGTCAAAAATATTAAATAATTCCCCTGCAGTTAACAATTTCAAGAATCCCAAAGTACCTCTATTTTCCCTTACCCTTATTGTGCTCCTAAACTCTTTTCCTTTCTCCCATCAAACCTTTGCAGCCTGGCTTTCCTAGGCAGCTACACCTCGCAGAGGTTGTGATAATGTAGAGATGTAATTTCCAATTTCTCTCCTCCAGGGTTCAATTCCAAACTTCATTAAGGTTTGACAAATAAATTAGAGTGCTTTGCCACTGTGAAAAATAATTCACTTCTAAGTCAAGTCCCAGCAATTCAATTGCTTATCCCAAAATATATATATGACACTTTGAGTGCATCAACACTCAAAGCCTTAGGACAACTAACCCAGTTCCATCTCACACCATGCTCACTGATCTACAGATCTCTGCTCAATCATCCCAGTTTTTCCAAAATCTTTCATGCCTTTCCCCAGCAGGGCTTCTCTGCCTGGGTTATAAAATAACCAAAATAGTAAAAAAAAATACAAAAAACAAACCTTTGGACCTGACGGGAGGTCCCATTATACTTCCCACATGCTGCTTTTTCTGTGTCCTCGACAGTTCAGCAGCTGCTTCTGCTGCAACAACACCCCCAGCACTCAAACCTGGAAGCAAATCCCTTGTTCACTTGCTCTTCTGGCCCTTTATCACTGGCTCCAAGGAATGTGCCATGCAAAATCCCCTTTGCTTTTCTTTTCTCAGCCTCCTCTAGCCTTGGATTTTCTTTCAAGAGGGGTCAGCAAGCAAGCCCCTCTGTAGCTCCCCCTGCTACGTACCTTCTACAGAAATCCTCACATTCTCCTTGGGAACATCCTAACAAATTGCTCCCTTCCAGCTTGGCTTTGATTTGGCCCAGATGTTGACAACCATATTTTTCCTTTCCCATCGGCTTCCACTCCACCTCCATCTGTCTGAGTCAGGTCCAGCACAAGAGCTTCTACTTTCCTACAAATGCTTTGGTCCTATTTTAATTAAGGGGCCAGTCACCCTCTAGCAGAACAATATGGTTATTAAATGCCTTCATCTCAACTAAGGGAGTGTATTTCAAAAAACTGTAAGGAAGCCAGAAATAAATAATTCACTGCAGTAATCTCATTCTTTTCAGCCATAATTCAAATTAATTCATCCTAAGCCTGCTATCTTCAGCTCCAAAAAAAAAAATCTATAGTTAAATCTCATGCTGAATGCTAAGTCCAAGTAGCTGGACTTGGTCCAAAGAAGGGTCTCCAAAAGCTCAAACCACTTAGAAAAGATGTCCTGCCACCTGAGACCACAGCCACCACAACTGCAGTGTGGCCATGAAGATAGGCTCATTGCTGCTCCCAGTGTTTCTATTCCCAGGGTTCAACAGCTCTTCAACCTGCCAGGTCATGAGGGTTCTCTCTGTTCCCTACCCCATCATCAGGATTCAGCAGCTTTGGCAGAAAAGTTTGTGTTTGAAGAGCACAGGCAATAAGGATCATGTCCTCTTATCTCCACCCACTCCTCAGTGGCACCTCACTGTCTCTCCAGGGCTGTAGCCTTCAGCAGCTTTTCAGGATAAGGGAAGGATTTCCCTGGTAGAAAGCAAAATGACATCTAGTTTCCAGCCAGTTTGTCAGACAGGTTCCCAAACAAGCAGGCCTTCAAACACCTGAGAGCTTTGCTTTAAAAGGACTTCCAGAGAGGAAGCTCTGACAAACAGAGCAGTGCAGCTCCCTCCCTGAGAGTCCCCTCCAGGCCAGCTATCACAGAACATAAGTTACCAAAGAATAGCAGATATTATCTTCTTACTTTAGCACTTATGCCAGACCCCACATTCTACAGCAATCAGAATTTCCATTCACCATCTGATCAGCTGGATGCTACCAGTTTAAAGAGCTAAAGTGCATGCATTTGGACTTCAGCAATGCACTGATACAGCCTCCAGATGTGTTTCTAGAAAACCAAGCAGGTACACTGTCACAAGCAGAAAACAACCAACGATAGTAGAGGCAAATATAATTTAGCAAGTTGTGCTAAAGCACGTATCTATAATCACAAAACAAGCACAAACCAAGCATGAACATTTGAAACAGCAACAGCTGGAAGTGCTACTGAAATGAAAAACTGCACAAGAAAATACATGAACAAGGCTTAAGACCCCTTTACTGCTAAAAACCAGTATTTAGTTGTGTGGAATACCTTAGCATTACAATTCTTCTCTGGTAAGGAAGAAGAAAGAAAGAAGGCTCTAATTACAAAAAGTAACAATACAGAAGATCTAGAATAAAATTTCAAAACCTATCTAAAATAACCTAGATTCCTAATCTAGGAACTCAAGATTCATCTTCAAAAGTGAGTCAAAAGCTTCAGACAATCTCATTGCAGAGATTGCAATGGTGAGAACTATTCAGGGAGCACCAGGCCCCGTGGCAGCCAGGACAGACCACACACTGCTGGGTCCAACACCAGCCTTTCATCTGACTGAGCCACACTGAGGGCCAGGTGGCGTGGCAAGCAGAGCCACAACGTGCTGAGCCACACCATGACCTGAGCACCTTGGGCTCAGCACTCCCAGCAGTAAACAAGGACATCATACCATGAGCAGGACAGGGCAGGGACACCCAAGCAGAAGTCAAAGCTCTCCTCTGCCCGGTGGTGGTGGCACTTCAGCGGCAATCACACTTTCCAGCCCTGCTGATGTTCACTTAGCTACTCATTTACCACACTGTGTTGTCTTCTGCCCTTCCTTATCTTTTTCTATTTGAACCACACAGCTGGAATCACCTTTTCCTCTTCTTATGTTTTGGTCCAGGAAGGAAAAAAGTACTTACCGAGACTGCAAACACTTATGACTCCAAGCTATCAAAGCTTTGTTTTACTGTGAGCAAGATCCTTCTGTCAGCCCATTTTCATACTCAATGCTGGAGGCTGCACTTGCTTGAAAAGACCTCTCCCAGCTAAATGAAGATTTGCCAAAATAATTTCTCAAGAGCAAGGAAAAGACACATAGGTGTGATATTGATCAACATGCTTCAGAAGCTCAAAAAACCCCACTGCTGCATTGTAAACAACATCAAATTATGACCTGCGATCCTTTTAAATAGCAGAATGGAAGCATTTATTTCAGCAAGTCAATTTGGTACCAGCTTTTTCCAGGCTGTGTGGCCCCATCTGCCTATTCCAGTTTAGTTTAGCTTTGACTGATCCCAGTTACATAACTGCACACTTAAGCTCATAAATCGTAAGGTCAGTATCAGGTTAAACTCTTGCTGTGTAAGACAATATAGGCAAATCCTGAACAGTCCCATTGCCACACCAATTTTTCTGTGTACCTGATGCAATTCCCAGCTCAAAGCTCTGCAGAAGATTTCCTTTCATTCTTGCATACCTCTTCAATTTTTTTCCTTCTTCCATTTCTCTCACAGGTTATTTTTACTTTTATAATGCAAGATGACAAAAATGAAAGTTAGAAAAGCTAAAGTGACAGCAATGCTTCTGTACCATCATTTTATTACAGGCATTGAACAGAAGCGTTTTAGGCAGCACATCATAGAGCCTGTCATGAGCACACTGAACTACCATGAAATGGTAGGGGATGTTAACAGTGTTTTGCCAAATGTTCAATAGTTTTAAACATAAACATAAACATAAACAACACACAAAACCAGACAAAGTTCAATGTCAGAACAAGTCTGTCCTAGCAACATGCTGTCCTAAAGGTGTAAGTGCGGGGTTTGTGGGGTCTGTGGGCGGACGGCAATGGGACAAACCAGGACGAGAGATTTCTATAAGTCCTAAGCTAATTTTAGGAGCAAACAGTTTATTGCCTGGGGTGTGGGTTAAAGGGATCCTGCTAAGAGCTGCAAGGCACAGCTCAGAGCAGGACCGAGAAGAGAGAGAAGAGAGTAAGAGGTAAGAGAGGTAAGGGGTAAGAGGGTTAAGAACATAAGGGTAGTAAGAGAGTAAAGGTGGTAAGAAGTAAGAGAGCGAAGTTCTTGTTACAATGCATTAAATCTTCTTCTCTACTGAATATTTTAATTTACACTAACCAATCTAGTCCAAAATACAAATTCTACAGCATTTACATACAGTCTATAGGAACCACTACATTAACATACTAAGTTACATTTAAAACTCTAAAGACTACCCTTTGGATGCCTCCCACCAAGCAGGTGTGGTCTGCTTGGCTCTCGAGAAGGACAGCATTCTTGCATTAAGGAGATGCCCTTCTGCTGGCCATCTTATTGTTTTCTAGTTACTCAGTAGCAGATCGAAACTCGCTTTTAATTCCACATCCCCCACACTTTTCTCATTCTCAAAGTCTGGACAATTACAACTATAAGGTTTTTCTATTTCATCTAACCCAACATGTAAGCCCTTCTTAGCCCTGGGCTCCCTGGTGCTGGAAGAAGCAAGCTGGCTTGGTTAAATGAGGTGACAGGAAACCAACCTGGCAAGTAGTTACTGAAAGTTCCCTGCCAAATCCCTGCTGAAGAAGTTCTGCTAGGGCACTGTCTAGCTGCCTCTGCAAAACACTTGAATTTCAGAAGGGTTTGGTTGGGGTTTGTTTTGAATTTTACTGACATCTTTAATGAGCTATCATGGCTTTCTTTGCATTTGTGAGACACCAGGAGTAGAGTAAGAGCAGGATATGCCTCACCGAGTAGAAACACACCAACAACTTTGGAGAATGATTGAATGAAAGGAATAACTCTTCCTACAAGCCTGCTTCAAATGTTGGCACTGGAAAGCATCATAATTTCTGCAACTCAGCAAGTTTTGTCCCATCAAAGGTATGTTGTAGCACAAGGGAGAGCAGCAGTTTTCATTCTACCGTGGAAAGAAACGATACTCGGAGTCACAAAGTCACAGAAAATATTAGAGGTCAGAAGAGACCTCTGCAGGTCATCTGGTCCAATCTTCTACTCAAAGCTGGGTCCCATCTTCAAAATTTGATTGAATCCTTTGGGCCTTGACCTGTCAAGGGCTGAAAATTTCCAAGAACAGAGATTCCACAGCCTCTCTGGGGAACTCATTTCAATAGTTAACCACTCCTGCTGTGAATGCTTTTTTACTTAGATCTACTCAAAATTCCTCTTGCTGCAACTTGTGACTGTCATTGTGCAACTCTGACAATATCCAGCTGCATCTTCTCCTTAGTCCCAATGTAGGTAGTAAAAGTGGATTTGCCTTCCCCCTTGATTCTTCTCCAGGCTGAAACAAATCTCATCCTTTTCTTGTGCATTAAGCATTCTGATCCCTTAACTGTCCTGATGGCCCTCCACTCCATTTGCTCCAGTTTGTCAACATCTCCCTTGTACAAAGGGGTCCAGATGGGGCCTCACAAGGGTGAAGTCACTTCCCTTGACCTGCCTGTTACCTTTCTGCTCATGCAGCCCAATATACAGGCATCCTGCTCTCCACATTGCACAGCTTCCACAGCTCACTAAAGGAGTTACATTAACTTGCTTTCCTCTGGTCCACATGAGGTGGTGTACTTTACCTGCATTTGGGCTAAAATAAAACAGGCAGGAGGCTCTATAACACGATTTACTCCAAGAAAGGAAAGTATGTTTATCTGTTACATTCACTCTGCCTCTGTCCAGGAGAGATTTATGAAACAGAAAGGTTCCATCTGAGCCTTGGCAGGGCAAGGAAATCATATGTGCTCATACCTCAAGCAGAGAAAAGCACTGAGAAGCATTTTGGACAGTGTGTCAGAAGCTTAAAATATGCAAATCTGCCAATGTAAATATTACTAACTATTCTGCTAAAAAGTTGCTTTAAAACCCTCCATATATGTTGGCTGCTAATTACATTGCATTCCTTCAGCGAATTCAGAATTAAGGCACTTTATCCCTGAAATAACTAAAACTTCTAATTGTGTCTATTTAAGTAATTTGGCTGCCTCATTCTCCTGGCTTGCTGTGGTTTGGTACCCACTCCCTGGCTACACTCTGTGTAGCATTTCTGAGCCCGCTGCCCCCTTCTAAAGACCTACAAGACGTGTCTGTGGTGTGCTGGAACAAGAGCTGTCACTGGATGCAGACACAAACACATGCTTGAGAAACAGGAGTGAAGCAATGGGCAAGAGGCACGCCATGTTTTGTCAGTAGGAATGTTATGAAACAGCCACAAGAAAACTCAACCATATTTTTCTAATTTATGATAGGGTAGATAGGGTCTTATTTTGGAGCATGGCAGTGTAATCTATCCCAATCTCTCTTTCCCCATCACCCCTTTCAAATGGTAGTCTGCACTGTCATAAAATTAAATTAACAGTTAAATAGAGCTGATTTCCAACCAGGACATTACGAGGATTTAATGTATACATATACAAAAGGAATTGTGGTGATGAGATTGAGAGCCAAATATATTACCCAGAATCCTTTTAAGATTAAAGACAGGGCAAAGAGAAAAGGGCTTGGTTATTATTTAAGAAGGATAAATATGAGATACAAAGAATCAAAATAACAATATTTGAGAAGTGATAGCAGATGTGTCAATCCACATTCTTTAGCTTCAAATTCTCCCATTTCACATAATTGTTAGCTGGCCCCAGAGCCTCATAACACTGTATAAAGAAACAATTGCACATCTAAAAACAGAAGATGGTGAGATCTCTTAAACAGCTTGCCCAAAGACCCTATTGTGCCCAAGTTTTTATGGGTTTATTCAATAAATTAAAAGGAATACCTCCTATGGGAAGCAAAAGACATAACAGAACTGAAAACATTTCCTGTAGGAGGAGTATTTTTAAATTTTTACAGAGAGAGACAAATGAAAACTGAACAGAGCACAGCCAACTGGTTTCTCACCACATTAGTCTCAGTAGGGTGCTACTCAACTGAAATTATCCTTCAGAGAAAAAATGAAAAAGTTAGTGCTCAGAAACCATCTTGCCATATTACAACAGTGGCAGAAAACAAAGGGGCAAAGTAAATAAAACCTGAAAATAGAAATGGAAAATTTGTATTAGCCTTCCTCTTGCAAAATCTGTTATAGACACTCAGTGGAGGTACAGTTCCACTACTGAAAATCAAGTCCAGGCTAATTCCAAGGCAATGCAAAAGTAATTTTAATTGCACTAAAAACCCTAAAACTGAATCTTTCCTTTGTTAGCAAGGTCTGTAACATACTTTGTACTTTGCTGAAAACCAGTTTGTCCAAATATGAGAAAAGTACCTATTAACATTTGACTTTGCCAATCCAAATAGTAGGCAACAACTTTAGTAAAGCAGCTTTTTTTTTTGTTTTTCAGTATGAATTTCAGGTGATAAAAGCAACAAGACACAGTATCTTCTTTTTTAATGTTTGGCAGGGAGGATAAAGGAAGATACGCATAACAAGGCATATTAGAAATGGATTAACCACAAGCCCAACTTAAAAAGGTCCAAGTGCATGGAACAGGAGCTCAGAACTTAACAAGAGAGAAAGAGAAAAGCAAGTTCCCAGAAGCCATGAGGAAAGTTTCTGCATTGGACTGCTGCTCATGTGCACCCTCACTAAGTGCAGTGCTCAAAAATCTCCTTCTGACCTTACACACTCAGGCTCCTCATGCACAAATACTGTAAGTCAGAAGGTCTTTTCTCTGAGAGCACACAGAAGAGATGAAGTAGGAAGATCCAGAAAAGACAGTTCTGGTTTCATAATGGAGGTGCTGATGCAAGCTGTTCCCATGGCCAGCACTGTGAGGATGATGACCCAGGGATGACAGCTTTAGGGTGTGAAACTGATGCTTGGTTTTATGAGCCAGAGACACAGTACCTAACCTACCTAGGTCCAAAAACACAAACATGTGGTACCCAACATCTGGTTCCAGTACAGCAATGTGGTGAGCATCAGGCACTGGAACCTCATCAAATCCTTCAAAAACACTCTCATCTCTCCCAGAGATTTAATAATTCTTAGCTGACAACCGGAGTGGAAAAAACATGTAACTTGAAATAGTCAGTCTGTACACATCTAGGAAAAATTAAAACTCATCCAGAAAGCCTCCACATACATTTTCATTGACATGTATTATTGTTACAGGATAAGAATAGATCAAAATTTATAGAAATTATTTTGAACAAGCACAGCTTAAAAAATTGTACATAATAATCGATGCAAAAGTTTTAAAGTCAGGTGAAAAAAGTAAATTCCTAGGATTGAATGGTAACTAAAGGCTTTGCTTCCTTCCTGATACCCTGGTTTGATTAGTGATCACCAGCCAAAAGGAAGGCACACATTTGAGTATTTGGTTGAAGTCTAAAAGCTCAGCACCTTCCAAAACTGGCCAATGAGTTGCAAAGTCAAATGAAGTCTGAACCTTGCCCTGAACCTCCTTCTTGCTTTTCTTCCAGCTTCTACAAGTTAAATGGAATATTTGGCCTCCTCTCCCACAATCCAGACACCTGGTTCAGTTAGCAACCAGTGGAACCCAGGATGTATAAAACTTACATTTCAAAATGTTAGCTTAATTCCAGTGATGCTTGCGCTCTCAAATACTGTGCCACATAGCCAGGGAATCAAATATGAGCAGTGTTATATCACTGAAATTTAAGGAGACTAATACAGGATTGCCATTATAAGTTTGATTTTTATTACCTTTTAACATTAAGATTTCAACTCTACGACTCTGACACTGACACACTGTAGTTACTACTATGCTGTCATAACTGCTCAGCTCTACTTGCTCAGAACTCCCTGCCTGTTTCAATTATGATATTTACATCTGGAAGGAAAAAACAAAATCCCACAAACAGGCTTAATACCTGTACAGCCTTAATACTTACACAGCCAGAAAATTGCAGAAGAGACTTCTGAAATGTTCTTCACCTGCAAGCTGTCACAGGTGCAGTCCTTGCCACTCAAGGGAGTCTGCAAAACTGAATGTGCTTCAAATCCACCATGAAGTCAAGACAGCAGTCTGGGTTGTTAATATTTTAGAGGTTACTCAAAATTACTTTTCAGTCTCATTTCTATTATTTTCACAAGTTTCTTTCCCATTACTTAAGCAATGCACACTTGAAAAATTCTGTCTGTCCTAGCCATCAACCCATATTTTCATCCAATGTCTTCAGATGTAATTTAGTTGAGAATAGGAAGAGTCCACTTGCCAAAATCGGAAATACTGAATATATTTAGTTACTTTTAATTGCATTCCTGTCATGAGAGACCCACAACATTCCTGCCCACCAAATTTTGTAATTATAGAACTCTTACAGCATTTAATGGAACAGATTCAGGCTGAGATTAATCTGTGTGTCCAGTGGTTTGGAATGTCTTAGGGAAGAAAATAAAGCAGAACTGTGCTTTATATATATATATTCTCTCCAGAGCAGAGCAGTTCACTGGTAAATACCAGCACATACAACTTTTAGTTTAAAAAAAAAAAATCTTCCAAAGTACAGTTCTCACACATCTCATTAAAAAGCTCCCTCAACAGAAAAAATGCAAGTTATTGATTTAAACATGCTAGACCCCCATTTGGCTTCCAGGACAGTTAATCAGAGCCCTGCAAGGGAGTATGTTCCAACATGTCTTCTATTCCCACAGCAAAATCTCTGGGTTAGGTATCAAGATGCTTAAGGGACACTGTGCTCACAACTGATGTCCACCTGAACCTCCCCTGACACAGCTCGAGGCCATTTCCTCTTGTCCTGTCACTGGCTGCCTGAGAGAAGAGAGGACCCCCACTTGCTAGAAGGAAAGAGAGAATCTACACTGCCTTCCCAATGAATTTAAACTCTTAAAGTACCAAGACAGTGAATTTACCTAAGCTGGCCTCCCAAGGCACCTGTCAGCTGAAACCTGTGCTGTGAACGTTCACTACTTCTGATGGCCATGCTATAAAATAATTCAGTTAAACTAATGTTGTTCCGGTAGTGCAGATTACCTTCTCCAACATTCTTGCAGCTCATCACAGCTCGGCCAGCCAGCAGTGCAGGAGACACCTGGACAACTCCTAGCTTCTCCCCCAAAACCTGGTGAGGAACTTCCCTCTCATGCCATGGAAAACTCCTCCTGTAGTGCTCAACAGAAAGGTGGGCGAGCAAGTGGACCACAGGGTAAGTCAGGAGCAGGAGGAGAAGGAGGAGGAGGAGGAGGAGGAGGATGAGGTGGAGGTGGTGGTGGTGGTATGGAAGGGCTGAGCCACACACCCACAGCAGCTCGCTTTCATTGAGAAGCAAATTGCAAATTAAGGATGCTGCCTCCTGCCTCCCAGGGCCCAGGCAAGCAGCTGGAAAGGCTGCAGATGTTATGCTACCATTACTTTAAAATCAGTTCTCACCCCCCAGAAAAAGCATATTAATTGCAGATGGTAATGTTTAACTAGTTAGTAACACACAGACTATGACAGCAAAATAATCAGGCCATTTAAGTTTAAGTGTGTAGATTTGGTTCTCGTAACAAATAGATTACTCAGATACATTCCCATGATTTGCCATATTTTTAATCCACTTGCTGTGGCTTTCCATTACCATCTTTGAGACAGAAAAGTAAGCAGAAGAATTAACACAACTTGAGACTTCACAAAGATCTATTAATCTTGAGCTTTTCTGAACCCAGCAAATGTATTTCAGTCAGTCAGTCAGTGTAAACACTTGCATCCTTAACTTGTACAGGTCTACTCACACATGTTAGCATAAATGTATGACAAATTTTGACAGAATCAAGGCATTAAGGTATTTCTACATATTTCTACCATCTTATCCATGATATTTAGCTTACTTAGAGACTCACTTGAGTATATGAAACACTTAATGAAAGCATAATAGACTTAATTTTGCAAGTGAAAGTGAATTTTCTTTAAGGAAAATGGCATAAAAGGACAGCAGAGATCAGATGGGAATTGAGGATGAATGCTTTTTTTCCCTAATTAAAAATCCTGGTTTTCTTTGTCCTGCCGAAACCACTGGAAATGTTGTTGCTGATTTCCACAGACCAAGGAACGGGGTTTTTTTTATTTAAGCAACTTTTATACATAAGGAGAAAATAGAAAGGTGAATGAATGCTTGTCAGAGAAGTAAAGCTCTGCCAAAAAGATAATCTTTATAGTTGTAAAAATGTTCTTGTGAAGAAAATGACATGTCAATAAAGAAGTGCCAGGTCATTGTGCAGGGAGAGACATCTGTCAGACGATACTTCACATTCAAAAATCTGTGGACCTAAGAATACAGGGCAAACACATTTAGGTGTGACCTACTGCTGAAATTGGAAACCCCTTGTGCATTCAGGCATTCCATTAAAAATTATTTATGAATGGTGGCATGAACTTAGCAGCAATCTTTCTCTTCCTAGGCCAGTAGACAAGCTTCAAATATCAAATGCAGAAATCAAAGAATTACAATGAAAAAAGGTAAAATAAGCAATCCATTTTATTCTCCTGGCGTCATAACAAAGCTACTATGGACACTGTGGCCTCACATACAGAAATCCCAGGTCAGTGGGGCATGCCTGCTTTAAAACCTGACTAGAGCTGGGCCAGGTGCCCCTACCCCTGCAGCCCCAAGGTACCAGCTGTCCCAGGGCAGGATTCATCCAGTGCAGGCTGCAAACCCCACCTTCAACATGTCCCTGTGGATGCCACCGCACTGATCAGCTTGGGACAGGTGCAGGAGGTCCTGCTCAGAAGCTCTAATTTTGAAGGGGTTCTGAAGAGGAAACTTCCATGGCATTTTTACTTCTCTTTACTCCTTTAAGGATTAAGGTAGCAGGGGAGAAAATATTTCCACTTATGACTCCTAGCACATAACCCTGTTGCTTCCACAGTGGCTCTAGAGCAATATTTCCTAAAAAGGGCAATTATACTGAAGGTGCTGGAATGAAGGTAAAGAAAACTGATTTTGCAATGAACATTTATTTTATTCCCAACTAACAGGATGGGAATTTTTAAGTACTACAACCAAAACTTTCAATGTTCATTTTCATTAGGCAGTCATCTATTCAGTTGTCTTTTACAGCCAAGTAAAATCATTATTGTGATGTATTTTATTTCCTAAGTTGAATAGAAATGGAACTACAGATTTCCTACTGACAATACAATAATTTGAATAATGGGACCTTTTAAAGTTATAATATTATAAACAGTTACTTCCTTTTCACCCAATAAAATGTGGGTTTTTTCACCTCCTCAAGCACACTTGCTTTGCTGCAGCCAAGATGAAGCTGCACAGACAAAAAAATCCTCCACCTCCAAAAAATTGAACTTTTAAAAATAAACACTAAATAGGAGGAAAACAACTAAATCCTTTATTAATAATGCTATTTTATAATGAGACCAGACTGAATGACCATTAGGGTGCATCCCTAAAATAATAGGGAGAATAAGAAAAAAATTATGTACGTGCAGTTTTTTCTAAAATATAGATAAATATAACTTGTACATGTTTTTGCTGAACAACTAAGTTCATATTTGTATAATGTCTTGAAAATAGCAACTCTGAAACTAGCGAGTATCAGATTAAATGACGACTGACATAAAATGCTACCAGATCACAATGACAGCACTGACCCTGTGCTGTGCAGGAAGCCACCCTGCTCCTGACATCACAGCCTCACCACCATGACTGCTGGGACAATGACATCCATCCCAAAAAAAAGGGTTGACTATTCAAAAATGATAGACACACACCAAATTAAGAAAGGACCCGGTACTTTGCAATATGCAGTTTGAAGATATGCCGTGCTGTGTGTTTTGATGACACACAGATCTGGAAAAAATGCCCCAAGTGTCCACCACCATAGATTCAGTGAAAAAAGGAAGACCTGCTTACTTAGATTTACATATCAGAAGTTATGCTGTGAGTCTTGCACTCAGTCAAGAAACTCTGCACAGGAAACTTCACGTATATTATACTTTTTGACACACCTTATAAAATCATAAGTAGATAAGCAGCAAACTTATCCTTAATTAGTGTGATCACCTATTATATCACTGTCCACTGGAGGTTTTTATCCCTAATTAGTGTGATCACCTATTATCTCACTGTCCACTGATGCAACAAATCCCACAAAGTTCTTTGACACCATTAATTTTTTACTATCTTAAAATTCAAGCATCAAGATGAAATATTGCTTAGACTAACTTCTGATTACAAGACTTCATAATAATCAATTTTTTAAAACTGCTAAGATTCTTCACCACCTCTTTCAACATTAGCCAGCATCATGCCTGAAGTTGCCACCCACATGTTGACACTCCATCCCAGTTGGCAGACACTAACAACTTTTATACTCCAAGCAAACAGGGAGATATGGGAGCTCAGGGTAAGATGCAGCCTTTGCCCATGAAAACTACATTTTGTAATCTTGTGCTACCATGGTGCCTAGTTTGGCTTTGGATCTGATATTGCTGTGTAAGGTAACCATTTTACAAGGACTTCCACTCCCCACTGCAACAATGGAGCTGTTTTATTGATGCATCTAATTGCTGCTAAGTATTTATAATAAGTTCATCGGAAATGGAAACGGAAATGGAAATGCTGCTTTCTGATCCCAGTTCTCCAGGGGCATGACTAAACAGTTAAGTGGGAAACCTCATCACCATGAACAGGATGGAGAATTTCTTAAAACAAAAAAAATTTCTTCTTCTTCTGCTACAAAGGGCTCAGCATAACCAACTCAATGAGCAATCGCTACCAGGAAACAATGCCACATTTTTGGAAAGCATTCATGCACATGGCATGGTATCTGCAGCCCAACATCGATGACATCCAAGTTAAATGACTAAATGTTTGCATTGCAAAGTTGGATTTGTCTTGGAATACAATTGCTCCTCATGTGGTTCTGACACATGTGCGTTGTCAAATAAATCACAGCTCACTGGGTGTGCGCGTTACAAATAATTTGTCTATCTTGTTAGAAGCCATCACATACTTCAGTTTAAGAGGTGTGAAACTGGGAGGGGAAGTTTTTACAGGCCTGGGACAACTACACATGGAACTCGTCGAGGGAACCTCAAATATCCGACCCTCCAGCGCAGCAGATGCCAGCTCCCGGCACCAACACCCACGGCGGCCTCGACGGCCCCGCCGCACGGGGCGGACACGCGGGTCCCGCCGAGCCGCGCACCCAGCACCGGGTGGGCGCTGCTGGAGCCCCGCGGGGCAGCCCCGCCGGGGCGGGCGGCGGCGCAAGACGGGGACGGGGGCGAGGGCGGCGCGGCGAGTGCCCGTCCCCCGGGGGCGGGCGTGCCTACCTCGGATTTCCACACGACGTAGGCGGCGGGGCGAGGCTCGGGCGGCGAGGGTTGCCCCTTCCTTTGCTGCAGCCAGCGCCGGGGCGAAGAGAAGATGCTGTTGGCGGGGCTGGCGGTGCCGCTCAGCGCCAGGGCCGAGGGGGTGCGCGCCAGGAAGGGCAGCTCGCAGCCGGGGCTCCGCTTCCCGCGGAGGCTCTCGTCGTCGAAGAGAGCACTGCCCGGCGGCGACCGCTCCAGCGGGGTGCAGGGGGTGGAGAAGGAGGCGCCGTGGGGCAGCGGGGCGCCCCGAGGACCGCGGCGCTCCCCCGGGGGGCTGCCGGC
>VWZP01004435.1:90303-121948 GCA_013396995.1 Dicaeum eximium | reverse complement strand
GGTCCCGGCTCCGGCTCCGGCGGCGGCGGCGGCGGCGGCGGCGGGGCAGGGCGAGGCCGAGGCGGCGGCCACCCCCTACGTGGGGCTGCGGCGGCCGCTGGGCTACAAGCTGGCCAAGGCCACCAAGGAGCGGATCTGGCGGGGGGAGTTCATTGACCTCTTTTCCTTGCTCCACACAGAGCTGGCCCCCGAGCACGGCCCGCGGCCGGGGGACACGCTGGACCAGTGGGTCTCGGCCTTCCTGGTGTACGCCAGCGTGCTGTGCGAGAAGCACCCGGCGCGCTGCGGAGCCATGTTCAAGTACCTGGACACCATCCGCAAGCTGCACGCCACCTACGGGGGCACCTCCTGGATGAACTACGATGAGGATTTCAGGCGGCGGGCGGCCAAGAACCCCTCACTGCCCTGGGGCGACGTCGACTTGGACCTGTGGATGAAGTGGATGGCGCCCCTCAAGTCGCTTATCCCCAGGCGCCCGCGTCCTGAGAGCGAGACGCAGGCCTCGCCGGCCCAGCCGCCACCGCCGGGCCAGAGCCCCAAGCAGGAGGAGAAAAGCCAGGTGTGATGGGCCGAAGGCCGCGTGTTTCTCTGCTCTGCTGGCTGGGCACGGTGCTCTATCGGACGGGACGAGGAGAAAGGGGCAGTTGGGGCGCCCTTGTATTGGTCGGCAGCTCTCGTCTCATGGCACTGACCCTTTGCTCGTGCTGACCGCAGGGACACGGTATCGTGGGTGCCCAGCTGCCCACCGTGAGAGGTGTGCACATGGATGGATGCTCTGAGCAAATGTTTGAGCATTTATTGCTCCAGCCACCAGAAAATAGGAACCCCACTAATTCCTTCTTCTGGTATATTTTTGCATTTTCCTGAAGACATTAGAAGATGTTCTGTCGTTTTGTTCTTTTCCTCTAAGTTGTCTTTAAAAAATCAACTTTCTCAGCAATTCAGTTATCTGTATGTAAGGCAAAGAGACTCTCCTGTTACTATGGGAGCATGTGGGCAGTTGCAGGCAGCATGGGATGGCAAAAAATTGATATGAATAAAGATAAACTTCAGTAAGAATGGTAACAGTGTGCAAATTCACCATGATTTGCAGATGAAACCTGTTTTGGGGCTCACTAGATTTAATCCACAAGTTAGAGCCTGATTTGTGGGAAAAGATGAGTGTGATTAAGAGACCTAGGGAGGATTTTGTGTACTTGGTTTGCTTTCAGTATAGGCATCACTCTATGAATTGGTACAACCTGTGGTGGATGCAGGCAGCTCTACCCTGTCTCCTGCCTGAGGCATGACGCTGAGCTCCCTAGCTGCAAAGGGCTGCCTGTCTACATTCGAGGTTGTGCTGCTTCTCTTACACTGGTGTTTGCAGTCTGCCAAATCCCCAGCACAGAAAATGCTGGATGTTGAGTTTCATGCCAGCTGAACGGTGGCAGAGAGATTCTGTTATATTAGCTATGTTTATTTCTAACCAATTTTTTTACAACTGTAGAAAGAACCTTTGCCCTCCAGAAGAATTTTTATTGATTTATCAGATGCTGTGCTTCCCTGAGGTTGCCAGCACAGAGGGGCTAAGTTCTTTGACTCATGTTAGCCTGGTCCATTTTCAAGGCTTCTGAAAGTGCTTGGTGTATCACACCAAGTCTTGCCCTTGTTACCTATCAGAAGTAACTTCTCTAGGCCAACCTGTGACAAAGAAAGGGGACAAGCACCACGCAGTAACAAAGATAAACCCAGGCCTGTTGGCCTTGCGCCTTCTGTGGTTGATGCTCTGTGTTCTGCAACTTTTTCTGATATGTCTGTTTACATTTCTCCATTCTCAAGGTGAACAGCTCAGTTCTTGTTTTCCTACAGATCTTATGTGAGCACCAGATGGGCAATGGCTTATAGCTTTCATCTCACCTGAGACTGGACCTTCAGCTTGTCATGTTTAGCCACTCTTGTAACTTCTTCTACAGCAGCTGGTCTGTCAGTGCTGACCTTTGCTCACTTGTCTGCTGAGGCACATCTCGATCCCCTTTGATTTCATGGAAATTTCCTAGTTGATTTTTACCAGTGGCATTGATGTATTTTTCCCTCCGAAAGTGTGTAAAGAAAAAAAAAATAAACCTGTTTATTTTAACTCTTACAAAATATCAGAAGTTTAATATTTGTAAAATGAGTAGTACTTTAGCAGCACAGTGAAAAAGTAAAATTTGTGCAATTAATTGTGGTTTCAGCCACCTTTCTGTTATTAGAGCAGGTTTTAATTGGTAGCATATAGTCTCTTAGAACTTTAAAAATGTCCTTAAATGAAATGATGGTTTGAGCAGCTGTCAAATGTAGATGAGGCCTAGGATAAAGCATGAGTTTATCATTGCCAAGGTTATTGCAGCAAGGAAATACTTTCTTGGAGGTGACCTGTGCATTTCCCCATATCTCCACAGGTCCTTGCAAGCTTTCTTTATGTTGTGTAAAACTACTTTAGCAAAATAAGATGTGACATCACACTTGGGCAAAAGAGCTGGAGAATTAAAATGGGACAGAATAGCCTTTTACAGGCGTAAGACTTGGGACAGAACCTAAGCTTTTCCACATTCATGCTGTCAAGAGGAAGAGGAGGTGTTTTACAAAAAATCTTTTTTCCCAGACTTGGTTTAAACTGATTTTGTTTGTGGGGTTTCGAAGGATAGCGTTAGGCAGCCTGACTGGATTTCATTCGCCCTTCTAGTCCAAGACTCCTTGAATTTCAGCATCATTTAGTTTAGTGCCTGTATCTCAAATTCTGCATTACCACAGATGGTTCAACAGTAAAAATTAAGTAAAAGTATACAAAGTGCTGTGTCTGAAGACAGCTGTCCTTTCTAAGGCACTGGTGAAGAGCTGTAACTTTGCTTTACATGGAAAGAACAAAATGAGATTTCCTAGTTTTACTTTGAGTGCGATAATTGGTGCGTGTGTAGGATAGCTGGGATTCAGTCCTGCAAATTTATTTCTGTGTATAACTTCAGACAACTCTCTTTTTTTCCTCAGACTCCGTGAAAACAGAAGACCAGTTGGGATGGGAGTCAGACTAAGTGGGTGAGTTTATTTATAAAACTGAATAACTTTGGATCTTAAATATTTGCAGATTTGTTAAATACAGAATTTCTTATTGGTGCCAACAGCCTGACTCCGTTGGTGTTTAAGTGGAGCTCTGGTATTCTAGTGCATTCTTTTACCTCTGCTTCTGTTGCGTTGCAAGCTGTGCTAGAGAAGACGTAGGAAATTCATTTTACCCAATCAGCAATTGTAACAATGGACTACAAACCTGCAGAGCAAGCCAGTTTGCTGGAAAACAGGAATTCCTGCAGCGCAGCACTTGTCACAGACTATCCAAAGAGGGCAAAGATTCAGGAAGGTGAATAAATTGAACACTGGTTGAATGAGGTCAGGAACACGCTCCCGGAGGAGAATCCTGCCCTAAAATACTACTTTGAAAGTAAAAGCCAATTTAATGCGCAGATTAAACCTTGTCATTTGACCAAACTTGTGTGCAATCCTGGATCTTTGCAGATCACAACCGGACACTTCAAAATCCTATGTACTATATTTGTTTAAAAAAAATAAATCATAACTTGTCTTGTTACAGCTGTTACTTTTGCCATTTCATTGAGAGTATCTGCAACATAAATGTGTATTTGACTCAAAAAAGTGTCATACACTCGGGATAATAACTCAGGTTGTCAACAGAATTATTCTGTGAGGCTCAGTATCTTCTCTCCATTGTTCTGCATTAACCATTGCTGTCATTGCCAGATAGCCCGATTGTGCATTACAAAATTCTTCATCGATTATAATGATTGACCTAAGTTAATAATTCTGTTTTTATCCTTGTAGAAGACTTAAAATCCTGACCATCAGACTACACCTTTGTAGTCTGGTGTTCATGAAAATCTTTTCCACTGATTCACAGTTTTCATTCTGCATCTCAGTGTTTGGTTTTCTTCTCCTTTTTCCTTGCATACTAAGGGGTATGGTCAAGGTAATACTATGATCCAGTAATGCGCATGATGGTAAGGGTTTGCCTTTAGTTGTTTCAGGAAAAAGCTGCCATTATCTCCTCCCCCTTTCTCAATAATTCCAATAATATGCATAACATAAAGTGTTTGTAAATTGATTTCAAACTGTTTGTGACTTCACCTAAATAAATTTTTATATTTAAATGCTATTCTTAATCTTACCAGGTTTTTTCCTCCCTTGTTCTTGTATTGCCACTTCGCTTTTGTATTCAATTTTTTTCATCACCCGACTTTTTACACCATTTCTGGTTTTCGGTTATTAAAGCACAACTGAATTTTAACTAAGTGAAAAGAAATCAGCCTTTGGAATTTTCTTCCAATATTTTGCATAAAAACAAGCAACAGCTACTTCAGCTACTTCATAATGTAGCTGTAGTTGCCATAGCTTATGCGTCTGCCAGTTTTTGAGATAGTGATAGCACATATCAGGCCTTGAAAATAAAATAGCTTCTGTACTAAAATACCAGTATCTTAGTGGCCTCCAAACTGAAACTGATGTTGTGAATGCTGAGATTGCTGCATTTGATACAGTAGAATATAGAGCACTCTTACACATGTTATAAAAGTACTTTTTGTTTTCAAGAAGGGGCTTAAGCTCAGTCTGATCACTCATGCTATTTTTGCCTTGCCCTCCTGTTTTAAGAAATCAGAACTTGGTTACTCACTGGTCTGTGTTTGTTATCGTCATTGCTACATGAACCACATGGCTGCTGCATCACTGCAGGCATCTGTGCCTGAGCAAGTGCTGTAGAGGCAGGATTTGGGGAGAGGTCTGGGAAGAGGTGGATGTGGAGTGAGGAAGGGTGAGCAAAAACTCACCTGTCTCCTGCTGAATTGGAGAAGTGTGGGTCTTAAACTACAGAGCAGCAAAGCAGCAACATTTTTGTTTTTATGTCCTCTTTGAGAGCAGCATAGCCAGCTGGAGTCTAAAACACTTCCTAATATTCTTTGCTGAGTCCTTCTGCCAAGAATGTTTTGGGTTTGTTTGTTACTCTCTCCAGCTTTCATACAGTCTGGTGCCCTTCCTGGCACTCTGTCACCACCCAGTCCCCTGGTTGCTAGTGGTTCTGGGTTGGACCACCGTGTCTTCCCTATCTGCTGTAGAGAGTTGCCAGAGCTCTACCTTGCTCTCCAGTGCCAGTGGCTGCTTTGAAGCCGCTGCCTGCTTTCATAGTGAAGTTATTTCATGTTATTGGTAGTGATGTTTTTGCAACATGTGGGACCTCCTCCTCTCTTTGCTGTTTTCCTTCCTCACTCTAAGCCACCCTGTAATTTATTTCACTGTGGTACTTGTGCATCTTTGCTTTAGGGTTTATTGTTGCATGTGTGTTTTGCCTCTCATTGCTGGGCTGTAAGATTCTGTAGGAAATTTTCTTCTACACCAGTTTCTCATTAAAATGCTGGACTTCAAGGGGTTTCTTCAAATTTCAGCAGTTAAGTTACTGCACGGGTTTGCCTCTATCTTTGAGACTGGGGATAACCCTTTAAGTGCTGCGTGAGGATACGGCACACACTTGGAGAGAGGTTTGGGATTGAACTATGATTCTGTTACTCTTGCAGTAACTGATCTGCACTGGAAACCAGTCATACACAGGAGTTATTTTTCTATAAATGCTATTTCTGTAAGCACTACTTCATAGCATGGGAGGGATGTCTTTGGCGTAGACGCAATTTGTTACGCTTTGTTCAGTAGTTCTTGAGCATTTGTACAAAGGTGCCGCAGAGCTTTTCACTAAGATTGATGGAATTTCCAGTTGGGAATATTTGTGAAGTGCGTGGGAATGGATTTGTTGGGGAGGACCAGCAGCTTATAGAAAAACAGTGTTCTATCAGTTAACTAGAATTAAGGAGCATACTCTTGAGGAGTAATTTCAAGTAAGTTTATTTTTAGGGATTTCTATCAGGATAGCTTTTTTTTCCCCACAGATGAGCTTTTTCATGTGCTGGATTTATATGCGTTGTTATTGCAAAGAGCAAATCAAAATGAGCGCAGTGTGATTCTGACAGCACAAAACAAGTTGCAGCGTAGGGATAAGACTAAAATACATAATTCTTTAAGTAAGCTGATGTGCTTGGGGAGTTCAGAGTTGAGCTGTAGCAGAAGTAGAGTCACATGGGATTTGTAACTTCCACCTGTGTACAGCAGTTCAGTTTGAGGTATTTGAAGCATCTGAAAAGACAAGGCTGTTACTACTCTTCTGGCCTTATTAGTACAATGATGTTTCTTTAAAGATAAGGTGTCTGCAGAATGTTTTGCCTGTTAGATAGCCTATTACATCTGCAGTTGAGCAAAATTACTTTCTATCTCTGAGGAGATCTCCTCAGTTACTTGGTGTGACTTCCAATTTTAGCTTCAAACATTGCTTTCCCATCTTCTGCTGTCTTGAATCATCTTACCAATTTAGTTATCTGCTTTATAAAAATCTGGTGAGCAGAGTAGACATCTTCTGAGGGCAGTGTCTGACCAGCCTCTCTGTACATATGGAGCCTTTTGCTCCGTGTGGGTAGTTCTGCCCAGTTGTGTGGTCTAGCATGAAGGAAGTCAGAGTGTGGCTGGGTGGAGAGGACACAGGAGGCTCCCCAGCTACCTGCAAGGCTTGTATGGTTTTGAGAAGCCAGTGGCATTGGCAGCAATTTTTTCTGTCCACTCCTCTGGTAAAATCAAACCCAAAAGCCCCAGAGACTGTTGTAACCGTAGAGGGAAGGGATGTGACTCAGTTCTAACAGCCTTAGTGTTGGTGGAAATGTTGCCTGGGGAAGTTACCAAACTTCCCTTCAGGTCATAGGTTTAATAGGGACTGCAACAATTTATAGTGTCTATGGGAGTGCTTTTGGTAACTCTACCTATGAAGAGATTACATCTCTGAAAACTTGGCTGGAGAAATGATGATCTTATTTTCCCCTCTTGTTTTGGTACCCAGGTTTGGTTTTTACCCTGTCATGAAGTTTAGCATGCCTCAACCCAAACAAATAAAGGACATTTTGACCCATAAAATCTTCTAGGTCCGGCATTTCTTTTTTTCTTCACCTGGGAATTCTTATCAAAATTACTTGGCATTGGTGCAGTCTAGCAGTTTACTGGGCAATCAGCTAAAGAGCAGCAGAGATTTAAATAGCAGGAACATGTTTTTACAATATCTTACTATTTGTAAACTTGAAATAATTCAATCAGTACTTTTACCTTTTTTGGTGGCTGTAGCTCTTTACTTTAAAGAATACTTTATTTTCTGCAACGTCTCAGTGCACTGTTGCTGTGTCAACATTTCCAAGGCAGCAGGGGACTGTTTACATAAAAACACCAAAGTGTTTTCTTTAAATTTTTTAATTGCAAACATTTTTGTCCATAAAATCCTTTGCACAAAACTTTTTTTTTTTTTAATTCCATTCAAAGCTAAACCCGGATCATACTGAGTTTCCAGATTGTTTTAATTTTCTGAACCGTGCAATATGAGCATTTTATCTGAATCTGCATCAGCAGGTGTAGAAGATTCCACCTGCCACTTCAAATGGCAGTTCTAATGATCTGAAGTCAGGAGTAATTTAAAACAGCTACATTGCTTACACTGGCTGCAGTGTAAGTGCTTTTGATGTAAGCACCATCTGCATTGCTGATACTCAGTGTCCTAAATGCCCTCTATTACCCCCAAATATGAGGCTGCATGAAGGCAGTGGGCAGTAAGCTGTGCTGATATTGATTGGTGAGGCTGCTTAGTTGATAACCTGCAAGACAACATGGTGGCAGAGGACCTGGACTGTGTCCAGGAGTAGATGTTCCTGGTATAAACAGGGACAAGGCATCTCCTTGAAATGTGTAACATGAGCTAAGAGTTCAAACTTCCTCTGCCTAAACTTCCCACCTTGCACTTGGGCATTCTGGCATGTGTCTTCCACCATATCTACCTAGTCTCAGCTCCTGGGTTTTTTCACTTGTAACAGTGAAATGTCATTGATGGTGTTCAGAACACAGAAATACCACCAGGGCAGGCACATGGTTCCCTGCTGTGTACATGTCTCTGGGATAGACTATGCAGTGCTAAGGGAAAAGATTATTTTCCCCAGCTTTTAGCTGGGCAATGACAATTATGCAAGTGCTTAAGAGAGGTGCTGGGATTACAAATGTTAGCAACTCCACACTGGTGATAATAAAATAAGGTCAATTTGAGGTGGGGAAATCTCTGCAGGTGCCTTTGTTCAGGGCATGCAGGTGTGTGTCTTGCTGCGCTTGGTGTGACTGAGTGGACTTGAAGTGGTATTGGATTGGGAGAAGCATTTAATTTTCCTTTCCTGTGTCATTTTCCTTGTCCTTTCTCCCTCACCAGCACTCTCCCAAGTAGGGTATGTGACCTTGTTATTGAGTGTTGGTGGATAACAGGGGAAATCACACTAATATCACACGGGGTTGCTGGGAGAAATAAGTGAGTTTACACCTGTAAGATCATGAAGTTTTTCAAGGAGCAGCATCAAAAAATTGGTGGTATTCAAGGGCAAAAATAGTGACTTTGAGGGTACCCGGTCTGTCACTTACTTTCCCATTGAGGAAAAGAAGATGCAGCTTTGTGGCTTTGTGTGGTATTGGCCAGTGGGAAAGCTTTGGGAAGAATATCTCAATGGGGCTTGGTTGCAGAAAGTAAATTACATGTGCATCAGTGTTGCTGCAGGTGCTCAGTGAGCCAATATATGAGCAAAAAAAGGAGCTCTGGCCAGCAGGTGAAGCTGACCCATCAAGCTTGAGGGCATTTCATGGAACTGATTACAAAACTATGGAGCCCAAGGAGGAACCTTAGAAGACTGCTCTTCTTGTGCCTTAGCATGCTTTAAAAACAAACAAAAAAAAAAAACCAACAGAAAATCACACAGACACAAAGTATTTTCATTGTATGTCTGGAATATAGTTGCAAATGCTTTCTGAGAGGACAGTGGGTGATACCTGATATGCACCATTTCCTACCATGCATTTTCTGTTTTAAACATTTTGATTACCTGCAAATGAAATGGAGTAAAATTGAATCTTTCAGTATCATTAGAGAACAATACAATTTACCCATGTGTTAAGACAAAATGGTTTTTTACTTTTGTTAGCAAGCATTTAAAAAGGTTTGATTTGTTTGTGGTTTTTTGTCAGTGCTCAAAGCATTGAAAACAAACCTAGAGCATGTTGCAACACTGTTGCACTGCTGAGAACAGCACAAGTTGTTCACAGGCCGGTGTTGCACAGAGGCGTAAATAATCTCAGTTGTTCCCCATCAGAGTGGGAGGAATGGATAAGCACATCTTTTACCTGCCTCTTGTCTGAGGAAGGAAGCTGTTAATGCCGAGTGCTTCCCC
Source organism: Dicaeum eximium (assembly GCA_013396995.1). Classification (NCBI taxonomy): domain Eukaryota; kingdom Metazoa; phylum Chordata; class Aves; order Passeriformes; family Dicaeidae; genus Dicaeum; species Dicaeum eximium. Next base: position 112,589 of record VWZP01004435.1, on the reverse strand, counting down.
AAATGGAGAAGCTGAGAACTAGACCTTGGGTCACCTGCCTCCCCACTGCTTCACAGCATCAGAACTGCTGGACTGGGATACACAGTACCTTTCTGTTTCTCTTGAGCTCTCCTGCCCACAGTCCTGGAATGAGCAGTTTTTACAGAGCATGGAAACAAAGAAACTCTTCCTTTTTGTGTTACTTTTTTTTCCCCCCACGTAGTTCTGCAGCTTCAGTCTTGACAACTTGTTCTCTGAAGCTCCTGCAAGGAACTGAGAAACAGGTGAAGACGACTGAGATGTTTACTGTTGAGTGTAAGAAAAGTGCAAAGGTACTTAGCTTTCCTAAATCTGGGAATTGTTTGTTATAGCCTGGTTAATATCTCACAGTGGTAGAGGACCAGAAAAGGTAAACCTACTTACTGCTGTGGCTTGTGTTGCCCAGGATAATATCCCAGCATGCTTGTATATTGAATGGCATGGACATGGGAAGATTTGGCTGTGGTAGGAGGTAAAATTTACTTGACAGATGTGTTCTGGTAAGATGGCTTACTCTGTGGCTTAACCTAGCAAGCCACAGGAAAGTAAAACATGTCTTAATTCTCTTTAAAATGCAGAAGTGGCTTTCTTGAGATGGTGTTGTTGCCATGAGCATGTGTGCCTTTTTTGTGTAGAGTGTTTTAAAACTAGTGATAGGCCCTGTCAAGCAAGAACTGAAAGCTTTGAAATGTTAGCTGTAGATGCTTCATCTGTGAGTTTGCTCTGCTCAAGACTACTGGCAATTAAATTACCTGATGTATTCATAGTTTAATGCCTGTGAAGTTGCACCACAGGTTTACAGTGTCATTATTGATTAATTATTTTATGCACAGCAATCAAAGGACCTAATCTTCTGATTTGTCATCTTCCCTCCTTGCCCCACCTCCTTCCTCATTCTCCCCATCCCAGTGTGTGGGAGAGATGCCACTGTGAAAAAGAGAGCAATTTCAGGCATCACAGTGAAGGCTGGGCTGACTTAGGGAGCTGCAGAGAGCACCATTTACCTCATGTTCTCCTCTCTATTGCTGCACCCCTTGAAAACAGGCAGGACTAGAGGCAAAGAGTCAGCAGCACCCAAGTGGGTCAGTGAGGAGTGAGCCCTTTGAGACAGGTAAGGATGGGATAGTTGTCAATATTTAGTAACTTTCACCTATGGTATCCATTCTAAGGATTTGGTGAAGTAAGAAATGCATCCACCCCACACACTAGTTCTTACACAGAGCTCCAGGAAAGGGATGAAGTTTGGGACTGGCTTTAGATTCCCTGCTTTTCCTCCTTGTCTCTTTGCCGTGCTTGCTGTGGAGGCTTTGGCAGGAGGAAGGGGTCAGTTCACCACCCCTGTTCCTTGTGGCACCAGGGCTTGTGGAGTTCCAGGTGGTGCTGGAACAGTTGGTGCTGCTGGGAGAGGTGGGTGAACTGTGGCTGAGGCTGGTGGGAACTACAGAAAACCACATTGTGCTGTGCCAGGGCTGCACAACAACTGCCTGAGCTCATCATGCTCTAGGAGCTCATGGTGGAAGCAGAAGTTTAGTTGATGTCTAGAAAAGATGAGTTTGGTAGATTTGTATGTAAGTATTGGAAATTGTAACTTCAGAGCCACAAGAGGCTGGAGAACACATAGTCAACAGTAAACTAGGGGAAATACTCTATTTGGAGGCCTCTTTCAAGCAGTGAGGAAAGAGCACAGTCTATAAGACTTTGTTGTGTGTCATGTTAAGGACTGAGTCATAAATTATAGAGATGCATTGTGTTGATCAAATCGTTGACGTTGGCATATGAATATTTGTTCCCTGTGTTGTTTCCTATTGCAGTTTCCATGCCAGTCCTGGAATTTTTGGGGTTTTTTTTTTTTTTTTGGACTAGGAGGTCTCAGGGGCAGTCAGTGGCAATGCCCTGAGTAGAAACTCTCTAGAGCTCTCCTAGATACACTCATGGTTTACCTTCCATGTGTACTTCTTTGCTTTTATGTATGCTGGATTTTACCTCCTCTTGTTCAGTGTGGTTTGCTAGGGCCCTTGGCAATTTCTCAGTGTTTTATTTAAAGATTCAGCCCACAAATTTCCAAATATCCCAGTGTTCCTTGTAATTTCTTCTGAATGAAGGTGCTTCCAACATGTCTAAATACCTCTGCTATGTAGTGGGTAAGAGAAGCTCAACTTCTGTGTGTGTCTTTGAGTTTATTTTGTACCTGTCATGTCTCTTGTCCTCTGACACACTGTTCTTTACAGTGCAAGCTTTTACTTCTCATGTTCTTAAAACAAAGCTTAGCCACCTGACCTACGATGCAGCATTATGTCAAAAAAATATCATTCAGCCCATTTTGTTCAAAGTGAAGCTGCTCCTACTGCAGCTATATAAAAATTACTCATTTTTTTCCTCAACAGATGAACCTCTTATGTTCAGCACACTCACGTACATTTATTTCCAATTTTCCAATTGAGTGTTTTCACTGTTGAAGATGTTATTTTAACAGGTGGTGGCATCAGAAAAGTTATTTGTTTCTTCCAGAAAAAAAAGCAATTCCTATAAAACAGAAAACCCATCTCAATTATTCTAAGATGTTTTCTTCCTTTTTACTCCCTGAAAGGAAAACTGATTGATCTAGGTATTTGCACAGAAATTCCTCTCACTTTACTGTACATTATAATAATATTTTCATGCACTTTTTACTGCATAGAGGTGTGTGTGCTAACAAAACATGAGTCTTGGCTTTTACATTAATGAAGATGGCCTGCAATACAAGTGGGATGTTTCAAAACATTTTTTAAAACAGAAATTTTAAATAATTTCTCTCTTTACTTAGAGGATAAATGAATTATGTGAACTAATTTCTGAGACAATATTTGTAGCACTGTCTTTAGTTTCTGTTTTGGTGGTCTGGCTTGGAGCCAGACTTTTTTTTTTTTTTAACTCAGAGTTTTTCTGGCACAATGCAAAAATGGCTCTCTTTTATTATTCTGAACATTTTGCAAAATCTCCTTTCAGAGTAGACTTTTCTAAGTCAACCAACACTTGTGCAGTTATTTTCTACTTCTTAGAAAACCACAGCTGAAAGGAGCAATTAAAAACTTGATTGCTGCTTTAAACTTGACATTTAATCTGTATTTAACACAAGTAAGCTCTCATTTCAAGATCATTTGATGCAGCCATGTCCCCTGTCAATGTTAATCATAAATTTGGGTATGTGCTGTAGGATCTGGTGCTTAGGGATTTAGAAATCATGGGCTCTCATACAAGTGATTCCAGATGGGTGGATTTTTCCTTTGGAGACTCTTGGGCCTTCCCAAGACAAAACTTGTACCAGCAAGTCCACACTTGCAACATGATGCCTCTCAAGAGTCATTGGTGTAGCTGGGCTGTATTGTGCTTGATAAAGCTGCACTTAAGACTAGGCCTTACCAATATCAGTATAAAAAGAAACACATGAAAAATCCCTGGAGGTGACTCCCTGCATACTTCCTCACTTTCACTGTCATTCCAGGAGCAGGGAAGTGCTCTGTGCAGAGGCAACTGGGCTGATCCTGGAATCAGGTGCCACCGAGCTGTGGCAGCATCCTGGGGATGTGGGTCCTGTGAGTCCCAGTCCCTGCTCACTATAAACAACATCCCCAGCAAGACAGGAACACAAAGGAGGTGAACTGCTGCTCATCTGTGGCTTTTGGGCAAGGCAGATGTGCATCTCTGTAGTGTGAGGTACAGAGCTAGGATGTACTCACAAAGCAGGCTAAGCACAGGAGAGCCCTGGCCCCAAGCCACACCAGTCCCAACCATGGCAGTGACTAAACCTGCACATAACTGAGCTGTGAGCTACTGTACAGGATGCCAAAGCATTGTGCCTGCCTACCTTTACTCTCCTTCCCCCCAAAATATAAAGCTGAGTTTATATAAATGTAGAACTCTCATATGCAAATACCAAGTGGATTTCAATCTCAAGTTTTAAATAAATGTCAATGGTCTAAGCATAATAAATAAATAAATAAATAAATAAATGGCTATATGTGTCTGTTTTATTCAAAGCCACGTTTGCAATTCAGAAGTGTTTGTTGGAGCCATCAGACTTTTCCCAGCTCTCAAGCAGAGAGAGAATCTCCTGTTGGGAAGTCAGCTGCCTCAGGTGATGCACTACTCATGGGTGTGTTACATTTATTAACTGGAACAGCAGTCCTGTCTGAAATTTGGGGTGGTGGGGGTTCAGCTGCCATCTCCCAAGTGCATCACAAAGCTTGTCACATAAAATCAAGGCACCTCCAGTTGGACCAACTTGGGCAAGCAGCATGAGAACAGAAAATTTGATCATGAACAGTTGTAAGACAGTGCCTTTTGCTTGCTCTCTTGGTGTTCATCATTCCTATATCCTAGGAAAAGTTCCCACCATCCAAAAAAAATTGGTTTAGAACAGGATGAAACTTCACATGCACAGGGTTGGTATCCACAAAGTTTCAGTGTAAACTTTTATTTCCCGAGCAATAAGAGTTTTCATTATCCTCCTGAGGCATTGATAGTCTTTTCACTTTCATTCTTCCAGCAGACTACAGAGCAAATAACAAACGAGTACCTTGATTTTTACCAACTTCTAGTAGTTGGCCTGTTTTCATAATGCAGAAATTATTACACAGATTGTTGTTTTGGCTGGAGGAATAAGTTCTAACACATTGCAGATCTTTAGTAGGGAGAATTTGTTCTGGAGACAATCATGTGTCCTGGGAAAGAGATGAGAAAAGATAAACAAAATAAACGAACATTTGGAATGGAAATGGTGAGGTAGTATCTGCTCAAAGTGGAAGCAGGATTCAAGTGTATTTCTTCTCATGCATGTGCAGTAGTTTGGTATCTTGAATCAAAAGAAAGAACACACAGAATCTGCCCATTCTTTCCAGTAACTGCCTGGATGCTCACATGCAGCAAACATTTGCATTTTCAGTTTAAGCAGGAACACTGTAACAAGTCCTAGCGAAGCAACAGACAGTATATTGCAATGGTTAATTTGATGTATTGTTAGTCTTTTTTGTTTGCCCATTACATTTTGGTACTCATTTGCTTTCAGCTTGAAAATTAAGAAGGTGTGAGCTCTGCTTTTGGTTAGCTATATAGATTCATCCCACAGTGCATCACGAATTGGTAAGATTTTAATATCATAAAAGCTAGACTGAATTACAGCATTAGCAATGGATCCATCCTCCTTTGCATTGATTACAGGTCAGCTGAGGATTCACTGGTGTGAGAAGGTCTATGGCTGATGTGAATCAGCAAAGCTGGCCCTACACTGCACTCATCTGGCCCCCTGCCAGCATCAGAGCCTGCCTGCTCGAAAGCAGGAGGTCACACTCAGTGCACTGCTGAAATGTGCCTGTTGTTGGCAGGAGGGTCCCTACTGCAGAGCAGGGAAATTCAGCGCAGTCCTCGGGATCAGCCTGGCAGCAGCTCATGGGTATGAAGGCACTTTGTCATTCTCTTCAGGACATGCTGAACAAATCCTTAGCCAAGCAATGGAAATGAGGCATGTTTCCAAGTCATGTCAGTGAGTTCCAGGGAAGTGCTTGTCCATAACTCTGTGTGTATTCCCGCTCTGCTTTGCTAAGACGTGTTTCAGCCTGTCCTGGAGAGGGATGAACTTCTGCAGCTTGCAAAGTACCTGTAACTGCTCTAACTGAGCCTCAGACTGATTTTTCAGCTCCTTAAACAAACCAATAGATTAAAAGAAAAAGCACTCTTAGTCTGTTTAAGCTGAATTTTTGTTCTTCTGAAAAAATAAATATTTTCTTTTAAGCAAAAAAATTGTAGAGAAAGTTGTAGCAGATAAAAAGACACAGACCTATTTCTTACTGATGAGGAAGAGACAAAATTTGGGAAGGCATCTTTCAAGGACACAATTCACTCCTTATCAATACAGACCTACAATACAGGTTTAATTATTAAATCTGATCTATTCCTCTTCTGAAGCTTCTTCTGAGCTTTCTCTTTACACATAGTCACTATGCTGTTTGTTTTTTTCTGCCTCTGTCGTTAATCCCTTCTTGATTTTTTAAAAATTCTTTTTACTGTTAATTTGATTAAAAACACCACTGTGAAGTCTTTTTTCCTTGCCTTACCACTGGGACCTTCACCATGCACCCAGTTTCCCATGACTGTCTCCTCATGTTGAATGCCAGAGCCTCTCTATGACCCATGTCCTCAGAGCACCATCCTCTGATTCTCTCACTTTGCCTGAGGCTCTGCATGTCCTCCCACCTGATCTTTCTTCACACTTTGGGGTGCCATGAATGTGCCTCTCAGTTGGCCCTCATGCTTGCCCACACCCCAGTTCCCACTGGCTTCCCTGCCAACTGCATTTGCTCTCCCAAATCAGCCCCTAGATTAGGAGATTATCCTGTTCCTCCTGATGCTTTATTTTCCATCTCACCCACTGACATTCCTAAGCAGCATGGGATCTGGGTGAAAACAGGGCATTGGTTTTGCAATAAATAAATAAATAAATTAAAGAAATACATCTTTAAGGCTTTTCATATCTCTAATCAGCAAAGAAAAACTGAAAATATTCTTGTCCTAATAGAAATCATAGCAGTAAAATGGCACACAGTGGGAGTAAGGAGGACGGATGAAGCAAATCACAGAACCACATAATGGGTAAATTTGGAAGGAGCCCCAGTGGGTCATCAGCTCCAACCTCCCTGCTCAAGCAGGGTCATCCTGGAGCACATGGCACAGGATTGAGTCCAGACAGTTCTGGAATATTTCCACTGGGGGAGACTCCGCAGCCTCTCTGAGCAATCTGTTCCAGTGCTCAGTCACATGCACAGCAGGACAGTTCTTTACCTTCGGGTGGAACTTTCTGTGCATCGATTTCTGCCCATTACCTCTTGTCCTACTGCTCAGCACCACTGAGCAGAGCCTGGCTCTGTCCTCTTGCCACCCTCCCTGCAGATACTAACAAACATTAATGAGATCCCCTCTCAGTAATCTCTTCTCCAGGCTGAACAGGCCCAGCTTCCCCAGCTCTTCCTCCCAAGAGAGATGCTCCAGTCCCTTAATCATCTTTGTTGCCCTTCAGTGGAGATGCTCCAGTCAGCTCCATGTCCCTCTTGTGCTGAGGAGCCCAGAGCTGGACACAGCACTCGAGATGTGGCCTCACCAGGGCTGAGCAGAGGGGCAGGATCACCTCCCTGCTGGCAATGCTCCTCCTAATGCACCCCAGGATCCAACTGGCCTTCTTGTCCACAAGGACACACTGCTGGCTCATGGACAGCTTGTTGTCCACCAGGACCCCAGGTCCTTCTCCACAGAGCTGCTTTCCAGCAAATCAGTCCCCAGCCTGTACTGGTGCAGAGAGTTATCGTGAATTTCACAGCCAATTTTTTGTTAATTGGTACTGCCATCACTCAATAATCTCCTTTTTCAGTGTGTCCATGTTGTAGTTTGAGATGGGAAGTATTTCAGGGAAGTGATGTGAAAGTTTTTAATAACTGACAGCTTGTGGAACCACTGCAAGTTCTGTATGCCCATAATACTACCTAAATTGGCTTAATTGTTCCCCTTCCACTTCCAAGCCTTCAGGTCTAGAGCTGCCATGTTCCAGGGAAGCAGAGAATGCAGGAACTCAAAGGAAATGCCACAAACGCCTGCTCACTGTTTTTTCCGACTATTCCCACAACAACAACCTGCAGCCTACCGTGGCTTCAGCATGTCCCACTGAGTCTGCAGCCAGCAGCATGTGTGTGTAGGCAGGTGAATGATTAGCTGCAGAGATGAGGCAATGTGGTTTCACTGCGATGCGAAACCTCCCCACCTCCATGACCTCCTTGATAAGGCCGGCCCCCCTCGGTGTGACAGGTGCACTCCTTTTGGAAGACAAGGTGGAGAACCGTATCTTGGGAATAGTCTACAGGTCTGAAAAGGTCTGAGGCACAGCTTTGTGAGCAGCTTTTATTTTTTACTGCATACCCCTTATCAGGGGTATGACTTTGGGAAAGGGCTGTGGTCAAGAGAACTAGGAGTGCATTCAGGTTTGCTACTAGGAAAAGAAACCAGCAGCAGCCTGTGGTAACAGAATATTGTAATTAAGCCAGGTGAAAACTAAAAGCACTTTGAAACTCTTGCATAATTTGAGGTCTTTGAAATCCCAAACTACATCTAATTTTTGTAGCTTAAGCAGGTACTGCTGTTAGACGCCTTAGCTGTCTTAGGCTGAGGTCACCCTTGAGTCGGGGTGACCTCATGACCAATATCATACCACATGTTCCTTCCCTGCTCTCCTCAGGACTAATGCATGAACAAGTTAATAACTACACTGAAGATTACTTTCAAAAACTCCATAAATACATCAGTTAAAAAATTAGCTAAGATATTCCACCATTAAATATAAAATGTGCTGCTGCTCATTTGTGGCAAATTCATTTTTATAGCATTTTACTAAATGAGCTTAAGTCAAAATCATTCTCTTGGAAAATGAAGCATTCTTTTAAAACCTACTAAGGTCCCCAGTCTGTTTCAACCTGGAGGGAGCAAGGCAAATGAGAGACTGACTTGATCCAAAGCCATCTAACTTCAGAGAGAGTTTTGCTCATTTTTTGATTAGGTTCTGCCATAAAAATTGACATAAGTCATGGTAATGGATACAGAAGCTGTATTACTGGATCACCTAGCAGTACAAATCTGACATCAGATGTGAATACCTCTGCATTATGCTGAATCAGAGTGAAAAATATGTTAAATATGTTGACTTCCTGCCAGCCACAGGAGAATAAACAATACCACAGCCAAAAGAAAGTGTTATAATACTTTATGTAATATCTTACATATAGCTTATGTAATAAGAATTCAAACATCCTGTGTAAGTCTAGGACAAGACATACCTCCTACATACATTTTTTTGAACCAGTATGAACCAGCAGAGCGAGTTTGCCCAGCACCTTGCAATTTTTATCTATTAGATAGGGTATGAAACACCCTAAATAATCATGTCAAACTGCAGCCTGAGCACACAGTAAAACAAGCTATTTCAAACAAAATTTCAATCTTACAAACACAGTCATGTAGCTGAAGTGTCAGAAAATGCCCACGTGGTCAAGGGAACCCCTCATACTCAGAATTTAAGTAATTAGCTGAGAAGTTGCACAAAAGGGACATTAATCCATGATTTCCACATTTCAGTTTGGCCATAAACCTGGAAATGTTTAGCTAATACACCAGAGATCATTCCAGGCTGGAAGGATATCTTTCCACCCTCAGCTGGAAATATTAAACAAGAAGAAGTTTTCTGCATGGTGGGATCCAAACAGTGCTGCTTTAACATATTTGTGCAATCTCTGCAGCTGGGGTTCTCAAGAGGTTCATGTACCAGAGGTCCAGAGGCTCTCAGCAGTATCAGAGGCACACTTTGTATCTGAAAGTATGAAAAGGGCACATCCTAGAAGAGTGTTTTCCTGTTGCTAAAATATGAAGTGTTGTTCATTCCCTTAAGTGGCTCTTTAATAGAAGAAGCCAAATATCAGGAAGAATGTTTGCAGGTGCCTCCACAAGAATCAAGGATGCCTTTGCAAATTACTTGCACCAAAAATCATCTCCTTGAAAAATGCTGTCCTATAACATCATGCAAAAAAACAATCTGAAGTCCTGAAAATATAACAGCGTGCTTAAATGATACCGAAAACAACACAGAACTATGCCAGGCTGAGGATGAATATTCTGGAAGTTATGCTTTTGGCTCTATTCAGCCCTATTAATTAAGAGGACTAATCATTGTGTTGCAGAAAGTTTTACTATCTTCCCAAACTCCTTTGAGATCATTACTGAAGGAAATATAGGCAGTGATTTAACCACAGCAAGCCTCTCAAAAGATCAGATACTTAATTTTGCTTAAAACAGAAAATGCATCTTGAGGAAGAGAGGAGATTTATTTTGATAATAGGGTGGAAAACAGAATCATCTGTCTCCAGGGAGGCTATAAACTGTTGGCAGTGAACATTTAACGAATAAAATTGGTAATCTAACAAATAAAATTGGTAATTCAACAAATAAAAACTGGTAATCAGTTCAGTGCTATGCCTTTACCCTGAAATTATCTGTATGAACTCAGAGTAGAACACCATTAACACCTGGCACCCGAGCTATGGGCAGGTGATGCCAAGCTGGAGTGAAGGCATTTTCATACACATTACTGCATTCAAGCCAAGAGTACACAGAGCTTTCCTGAAATGAGAAAAACTAACAGTGCCACAAAGAGATCCCAGGCAGGTGAGGAGAAAGCTGTAGTTATCCATCAGGCCCTGTTTCCCTGCACAAGAAGGGCCCTCAGTGGCCACTTGCTGGGAGTGTCACAGTGCCCACAGTCAGTGACAGCATCCCCAGCAGGGTGAAAGATTGCAGTACCCTCAGCTGGCCTGTTAGGAGATGAATGGGCTTCAGTCCCTCCCTGGAAGTAAACTATAACAATTCATAGTGAATTTTAAGTTGGAAGGAATCTCTATATTCTTCTGTAGCTTGCCCACATGTAGATTTCACTTCAAGACATCACTGAAGTGTGGGAGATGGCCACAAAACAATCAGATGAAGTGTTCTCCTTTCCTCAGACTGTGTTTAGCATTGGAATGACAGGTTACATTACTGTGAAGTAAGGACTGCATTTGTTGACTCACTGAAACATAGTCAGAATCTAAGAGTATTTGACTTCCTTTTTCAGCCTTTAAATAAATATGTCTTTTCACATCTATTAGTTTTTCTAGAACTCAATCAGTAAAATGTCTTTCAGTTTTAATTTTGAAGTTCATGTTCTATATATAAACCATATGTTTCTTAACATTTTGTGCTCTCACTATACGATCCTCTGTAGGCATAAGTCAGTTTTCTTGTGTTTCCTTTTCAAAAGATATTTAAAACTTTATCAGAAACTACTTCCTAGTCCTTGATATTCTCAGAAAGTATGAAATATAAATCGGTGCCACTTTCAGTAGCCAAGGCTATTCTTAGTATACATGGTTCAAAGAAGTTTGGACATTGTATGAGTAGTCTGATATAAACAATTTCCTTTAATAAATAAATTAGGTAGAAATATAAAAAACAACAGTGTAATATAATGTGATTTAGTTTACACAGAAATCTAAGTTCAAAATGTCATACTTTGGATGCCAAATACTGTATTAATATTGGATAAAAATTAGCCACTTATTCCAAATAGCTTCTCTATAATCCCAACATCCTGTCTTTCCAATATCAGTACTGGAAAGAGCAATATTCCAGGCTGTTGGAGTGATCCACTCCATAGCTTATTCAGCCTTTCTTAGCTCTTCTCCTGTTTTATGCACAATCTGAGAAGACCCCAAGCTGCTCATGTCAGCGCCCACTGCCCACCAAGAAGATTTCAGCCAGCTTTCCTGGACTTGCAGGCTTTGTCATGAACTCCCAGAAGAGCCCTTGTCTGATGCTTGCTGAAGATGACTCCCAGAGCCCTTCCCAGGACCCCTGAGCACTGAGACACTGGGCATTGTGAGAGCAGAGCCAGACCAGGGCTGAGGGCCTCTGCTCCTCTGGTTTGCCAGCCACCTTTAGTCATTCTTAACTGGCACATGCAAGGAAAATAAGCATAACACATCTTATAGTCTTGCTGGCTGACTCCAAGATATCTATTTCTTTTTTCCTAGTAGACTGTCAAGAAGATCACCATTAAAGATTTTCACATTTTCTTCAGACTTGGGTCCACTGTTTTTGACAAGTTTCATCCTGGCCTTGGGCTACTGACTGTGTACTGACTGTAATTCCCCTTTCACCCTACCATAGTACAGTATCTACCAAATACAACTTTGTTGGAGGGTTAAACTACTTGTCATTGATTTAATTAGGACATTAACTTGTCCTTTAATGTCCTGTCCTCCCTACAGTTGGGGCATCACCCTCAAGTCTGTTCTTGTGCCCTCAGGAGCCCAAGAGGAGAATCCATGTACATAAACAGGGATGATGTTCACCTCCTGCCTTTGGATGTAACAAAGCAGGGACCTCCAGGGCTGTCACACTGAAGTAGCTACTAATATTTCACCATGTGTTAATGCTCTTTGCTGAATAGGAATGGGGTTCAGCTTGTGCATAATTTCCAACAGAAGGGACTTTCAAACATGGGCTAATCATGTGTTTTGCTGAATTTTCAGCCTCCAGCAAAACAACCAAAGAACACAGGCAAGCCCACCATCTGAGAAGCCTTCCTTCTTCCTCTTTCCCGGGTGCATTACCTCTGTTTACTTGTATTTGCAAATGGTAAAAAAAATAAATTGCACTGTATGTTCTTTAATTGAACCATTCTTCCCTGGGAAAGGCTGGTTAGTCCAGAGCACACCAAGTAATATTAGAAGGCAGAAATGACAAGAAAGAACAAAGACACATTCATTTAGCACAAAATAAATATGTTGAGAAAGGAATTACTCAAGGCTTGAAAGAATATAAACCCACATTTTTAATTCTTTATGTAACAGTGACAGCAGCCTGAGTAATCAACAAGAGGAAGTAATTGCTTTAAATTAGCATAAACTACACATTCAATTTTACTAATAAAACACAGTGGGAACATTTATATTATTAGATTTTAAATTAAAAATCTTATATTTAAAATTGAGCAAAAGAAAAAATTAAAAACTCATGTTAACTTGGAAAACAATTTAAATATTAGGTATTAGTTAAGTTTGATTAGGGAAAAAAATCACAGAACTATCAGAGGGAAAGAGTTGTTATTTTCAGTTCATTGAAGAGAATCCACTGGAGGTGGGGTAGGCCAGGCTATGGTAGTTTCTCTACCGTGGATATCTAAATCCTCCTCTACCCATCTCTAAGGAATAGCTGTGGTCACCAGCTGCTGGACTAGGCTAGAATGACACTTTTCACTCTCTGTGAATGGAGCAGGGGCAGGTCCAGGTCCTGCCTCCCGGAGGAAGGACCCAGCCACTGGCCTGAGCAGTCAGTCTCCACCATTCAGTGTTTTGTCACAGCAGTATTTACACACAGTGAAACAATATTAAGGAAAGCCTGAAGAAAGCTCATTGTGAACAACTTTGTGAATTGAATGTAGGGTGGTATTCTAAGAAATGGGAGAAAATCTCTGGCTATGAGGGAGTGGGGAAAACAAAAGCTTTGTTTTTCCATTCCTTTTTTCAGACTGGTTTGTGTAGCCTTTCTTATAAATTAATTAGGATGGACTGAGTGGGAAGAAGGGATGGGGAACTTGTACACTTTATTTCTGACCTGGTTTCCAAGTCACTCAGAGCTTGGAAGCAAAGGAAAGACTGAAAGGATGGGATTTCACACCACAAAGACAATTCACAGAGATCAATTTGGCTTCTCAAATTCTTTCTCACACCATCTGCTGCTCACCACTCCTAGTTCTTGACACGTAAGCCCACTTCTGGCCTCTACCTCATGCCAAATATCCTTAATTTTATAATTGTAGACAGGGCTATTGTCTGTCCACATGAGTTCATCTCAGCTTGGGGAGACATGAAGAAAATATGGGAAGACACATAACTGCTTCCAGAACTACACTCCTTTCTATACTTATTTTTCTAAGAGCCATCAGTCAGATCCTCACTCTGAGGATAGCAAAGGCCATTCATGGTTATTTCCCATTAAGCCAGGACTGCCACTCTAAACTAAAGTGCTCTTTTGCAAATATGTGTCATGTGGGGAAGAGCATGGAGGGCTTCACTGTTTCAGAGAGAATTTTCTTTCTGCATGCTCAGAAAAACAACATTCTATTCCAAAGAAACTGCATACCAAGTTTACAGCTAAAGTCATTTTGGAGCTATCCAAGCAAGGAAGAAAAGGAAATATATATCCCAAAAATGTTTTAATCACGGAAATTTATGTTCAGGGTCCAAATAACTTAAGAGATGCCTAAAAAACTTCTGTGAATTCTGAAAAGAAAAAAATCACTTAAAAGCATAGGGGCCAAATAAAGCATTGAAAATATCAAACTACTAGGCAGATTATAAACACACTAAAATGTTCATTTAAAGCTTTAAATTAGCCCTCTCTCTACCATTATTTCTTTAATGAAAATATTAAAAATAGATTAAGTTAAGAAACAATTTCCCCCATGTGGATTTTTCCTTTTCAGTTCATTTAGAAATAATTCAGAAGTGCTCTTGTCATGTCAAATGAAAACCTCTTAAGAATGCTTCAAGGAAATATATCTTCACTGGAGCAGGCTTGGTATTTGGGTCTTCCAAAGGTTACCTTAGTAACTTTTTACATTGATCTTCCACAAGTATAGTCCACGTCCTGTTGTATTAGAAACAGCTAAACATTTCAAGAATGCTAAACCATATTTCAATATCACTGTACCTTGACTTTAGAAACTGCTTTGGCTGACTTCTTCAATGTTCAGGTAAAGAAGCAAAGGGAGGAACAGAAGGTGTTGACTGAGTGATCTTACCGAATAAAAGACCACATTGTACCTTGCTATCTCAGGTATTTCTTTTTTAAAGTCTCTCCCCTTCTTTATATTTTGGAATAAGGTGACCATGAAAAATAAAGCTTAGCAAAAGAATGGGCATATTAAAAGAAAGACTTTACTGTACCAGTACATCAGTTGAAACTGCGCAGTATGTTTGGCAGCATGAGGATGTGCCTTTCTTTGGAAAAGGTAATTTCATAGACCAAGCAGGGAAGGCGTAATTTGCTTACCTGTGCTTTACAATAACTCTTCTGCTTCTTTGAATAAATGCACAAAGTCAGTTTTGGGTTGGTTGGTTGGTTTTTTTATCAACCACCTTTTATTTTCATTAATTGCCAGTTTATCCTCTTACGCCAACATGAGGAAAAATCTTGAACTAAGGCATATTCTCACCCTTCCCTTTCTGAGTCATGCAAAAATCCTTACATCCAAAGACTATTACTGGGAACATGCACTCCAACCAAGCGAGTGTGAAGTCAGAAGAGCTGAAGCCTACAAGAGAAGACCAGAAGCTGTGGCATGGACAAGTTTCGTTTGCTGGGATTATTTCCCGAGCTTTTTTTATTTTTTTTTTTTTAAGAATGAGAATTTTAAGAAAAAAAGGCTTAGGTGAAAAAGCAGGTGCAAATTTTGTCACAGATCTTCCATGCCGGGCAGAAATAGCAGCCCATTTTGTTATGGAACAAAGTGTCAATTCATCTCTCCCCACCCTACAAAAAGGGAAAGTGAGTGAGAAAAACACTTCAGAAAAACCAAATGGTTGTGTGGGATAACAAGTGATACAATGAAAGAGAGAAAAGTAAAAAGTGTTGAAATAGAAAATGGGGGTGGTAAAAAGCAGGTCTGCTGGCGTTACAGAGGTTACATTAAAGAGGGAAACAAGAGCCATGTGTGCATCCCACGGCCCCCTCCAAAAGCAAAGAATTTCACCTCAGCCTGTGCAACTGCCTGAACTTGAGGACTTCTCTGAAGACCACATCAAGGGACTGCCTGCAACTTCTAGGGGCTCTAGAGCAATACAGGCACCAATACCCAGAGAGTGGCTTTACAGAAAAGAAGAAAGCAAAAAAACAACACTTCTCGCTATGGGAGTGCAGAATGGAAAGGGCTGACTTCTGGGGCTGTGTTCCTGGGAACCTGGGTGAGCCAGGCTGCCAGCTGGGGGATGCATGCTGCTGCACAGCCTGGCTGTGCTCCACAAATCCAGAAAGCATCTTCTGCGTTAGGGTGGGGGCCACACAACACCCACCTCACCCTCCTGCGTGGCCCCAGCTGTTCTCTCCCAGCTTGAACTGCAAGTGCCCTCTTACACACCCTGCCTTGCTCAGCACTCCTCTGGTCACCAAGGCAGACATAAGGTCTGTATCTTTTTCTTCCTTTCCAAGCTCCTGACTTCGGGGCAGCAGCTTGCTGTATTATTTACGACGTTGCAGTGTCAAGGCCAGGAATGAGGGAGGTTTTGCATTCCAAGAGAGCCATTTCTTTCCCATGAAAAGTATGCACAATCCTAATGCCCAGAGTATGTTTTCTACTACAGACAAATAATTTCCATGATACGTGGTATGTATAAATACCTTATTTCTACCTCTTCTCCTACAACTTTTGCCCTCCATAGCAACATCAAATAATGACAGATCCTAAAGAAAAACAGCAAAAATTTTGTCCATTTTCCTTGTATTTATTCTATGCAGATGGGGATGAGCATTTATAAAGCCTCAATGCACACCCTTTGAATTACTTGTGATTATGATTATTTCATCCTTTTTTCCCCCCTCAAGTGCTTCTACAGATTCATTGAGCCCACTCTGCTACTGTGGTCAAGCCTCTCTCACGATAAGTGTGTTCAGTATGTTTTGGCCTAAAAGTCTTGGGCCACCAAAGACCTGAAGATAAATACAACTGAAGGCCTGAAGATTGTACAGTCTGCTGCCTGGACACCTGCAGGCCCCATGCCTTGATGCCAGCACCATTTTACACTGCACGACTCCTTCACAGTTCAATTAAACCAGAAAGGTAGAAAAGTTTTAGCTTTAGCTCTCTCCTAGATTGAAGTATTATTGTTATTTCATAAAACAGGAACCAAGGCAAAAATACTGAAGTCAAACGTAATGTGTATTTGTAATAACTCTACCTAGAGTTATTAAAATCTTGATTAGTTTCTAAGAATATTTGCCACTATATGTTGTTTGTACTTCAGCCCAAGCTTCTGCTCAACTTTGCCATAGTTATATTTGCTCAACCTATGTTCCAATGAGGCTCCTTATTGCACACACAGCCATGCCAGGACAGCTGGTGGTGGAGAGGGAAAACAGCCAGCAGCAGAAACTTCTTAAACTTCTTCAAGGAATCCTGGCCTGAGACCTTCTAAAATAAAAGAAATCTCTACCAGTCACATGCAGTATAATGTGGGGTGTTTTTTTGCCCAAAGGACTCTAAAGCTATGACCGCAGCACTAGAAAAAACAGGGCCTGGAAATGAGCTTAAACACTGGACTACTAATTGCCCATTATGCTTAACTGCAAGCATGTGTCCTGGAAAAGGTTTGGCTCATGTCAGCTCACACTGTCCCAGACAGAATCCAGACCAGGAGATGGTGAGTGTGCAGCCCATTCCAGCAGGCAGCATGCACCAGGCACACACCAGACCAGCGTCCCCTTTGCCCCCTTCCTGTGCCTACCATCACCTTTTTTCACTGCCTTCAGACTCTCCAGAGCATAGGACATGTGTTCTCAGCTTCCTACTATGAAAATGTCACCCCAATAACCCTTTTTTTTTCAGGAAAAGAAAGAGCCAATTAAAAAAGCACAAACATGCTAACAGTTGTATCGTAGGTCCGTGGAAAGGAAGCAATTGCTCTGTAAAATGGATCTGGCCAGGTCTTGGCACTTGGCCAAAAAGCCAAGTGCCTTCACTTGTTTTATTTGGTGTTATAAACATAGTCCAGCTGCACGAATCTGGTCTTACCTTCACAGGGATGGCAGAAGGCACCTGTGACACTAAGGTCACCATTTTGGACAATACTGTCAGGCACATGGAGGATGGAGCTGTGAAGGGCCAGGAGCTGCTTTCAATGATCCTCATGGGTCCCTTCCAACTCAGCATATTCTGATTTTGTGATCCTGCTGAAACCCTTGAGGGCATTAGAACCAGAAAAGATTTAAAGATTTCTTTTTTCTTGTGCAGAACAAATGTTAGTTTTGATCCTAGAAACAACAATTGCTTTAGCTGAAACCTCTCTGTTTAAACAGACACCCAAATAAGAACATCAGGAGGAATGTCCTTCCTAGGCAACAATAATCTCACCATCTGTAGCCCTTTTTTATTCTTGAGGTGTCTGTAGCTTTACAGTAAGTTAGGGTGTTTTTTTTCCTTCTCTTTGTTTTTAAGATCTCAGAATTTAATTATGTTGAAACAGGAAGCATGCTTCATTTAAGTGATGTCAGAATTTCTTTCTTGAGCTGTTTCATGGGAAGAATCCTTACTTCTTTTTCTCTGTTTACACTGAAGGTTCATGAAGCCAATGTAAACAGCAAAATGAGTGTAAACACCAGGGATTAACTTTAGGAGGTTTGAAAGCAACAGGGTTTGCATTAATAAAATCAAGCAAATAGTTAGGCAGCAGAGTTTGCCTTAATAAAATTAAGCAGATTGTTTAGTATTTCTATATATCTCTATATGTAGTTTAGAGGTCCTGAAGAAGTATGTTCCCTTTATTAAACAGTCACCATTTGAGCTTTTTGAGCCTTTCCTCAAAGAATCTAGGATAGCATTATGTTGGTGTTAAGCTAATTTTTTATTAACTACAGGGAGAGGACAACTGGATTATTGCTTCATTAAATGTGCAGACACTCCCTGAAGTTGCATTCTCTGCACTGCAATACAGCAAGATTTTTTCTACAGTACAATATTATTAAAGGATTGTTGTCTGTTTCTTGTGAGCTGTGCTTTGACTCTAACTGCCTCCTCCTCCTGCTTATTGTGGATGTTCTCTGCTTCCTCTGAGTGTCCTGTAATATTAATGGGGAAATTTCCTAATCTATCTGATCCTAATACTAGAACTCCTGGTTATAATTACTTTTAAAAAAAGAGGGGGCAACAAAGAAGAATGTCACTCTTTAAAAAAAAAAAATTATCTTGCCCTGATCAATGCCAGAACAAATAATTTTGCTTTCTAACAAGCAAAACATAGAAGAGAACATGTGTGTGATGGCTGTTGACTAAAAGTTTAGGAAGAAAGTCATACAGTTTTAAGAGAGTCCAATGTGGCCAGTGTGATGAGAATAAAGATGTGAGCCTCATAAAGCCAAAATACTTAGAATGCTTAAAAGTTTCTGCCTGCATTTCCAGCCTGAACAAAATGAAGGAGGGATTTTAAAGAACTCAGGGCAGGGCTGAAAGAATTATTGATTCCTTAGGTATAACTGAAATCTCAGCGGGATTTACAAGAAGCACTGACAGTGTGGGTGCTGGAGTTCATGGAAACACCCCTGTCTCTCCTGCCCTCGGCTGAGGTGTCCTCCCTTCAGCACCGCGCCAATGCAGGTGAGCCAGGTACATACACACCCGGCCCCCGAACACCGATCCCCGGCGAAATAATGAAAAACCGCCCAGATTCAAACAACAGCAACTAACAGCATGCTGTTGCATCAGTATATTGCATCGTGCCAGACTCACTGGGTGTGTCTTTAGGGTCTGTCACCTCAGTGTTTGCCTGCGGACGTATAGCGAGAAGCCCGGCGCCAGCAGACGTGCGGGTAAAACTGGGGTTACGCGCAGTGTAACCGGGGCAGCGAAGGCTCCGCGCAGAGCAGATCGTGGGCAGGCTGCGGGCACCTCTCTTCCCCGGACAGCCCAAGGCTCGGTGTTCCCAGTGCGCTGAGCAGGAAGGATCGAGGCAGGGAATTCTCCTCTTTAGGGGGCCCCGACGCCTTCTCCCCGCGGGGCCAGGGCGCAGCCCGCGCCCGCCGCAGGACTACAGCTCCCAGCGAGCCTTGCGCCGCCTCCATCTTCCCCCTCACAAACACCGCGGGCTGCGTGGTGGAAACACAAAGAGACCTTTTATTTTAACCTTGTTGAAATAAAACCTTTGAACGAAAGTTTCTTTGAACAAAACTTTCTCAGAGTGTGCTTTGAGCCTGCAGGGAGGCGCGCAGCTGAAATAGGTCCTCGAATTAGCCCTGATCTCGTTGGGTTCACTTTGGCAGGAAGCCGGAGTCTCCACTCCCGCGCTGCTCTGTGTCCCAGAGGAGCTGTAAATCTGCTTTTATTTCCTGGAGGCGATGTAGTGTCCTGGGAATGTCCTCAAAATACGTGGTGGGTCAGCTCATCTCCTGCTTCAGCAATATTCAACAAACCCGTCCACTGGCCTCTCCCACCACTCACCCCTTTACTCTACCTCAGTATCTGGGACAATGATCCTGAAGATGCTGCCTGACATTGCTCTGCTGCTTGTGATTTCTCCTTGCTGCCTATGAGTAAGGAGCTGTAGTTCAAGCTTTGCCAAATCCCGTATATCTATACCAGGCCTTTTGTTTATGTGCTGTACATGGCACAAACAATTCACGACAGGTGCTGCACAGGCAGTATGTACATACACACACAAACACCATTTTCCAAGTGTCTGTTGCTCTCTATGTTTGATTTTGGGCAGCCATTTGGCAGTCTTCACTATGGAGAACTCAGTACCTTTCAAAAAAGTCCATGTTCTGTATTTTATCTAGAAGTAGGCATTGCCTGGGTAGCACTATCATGGGGTTTTCCATAAACACACAAGCATTTCTTCTCTCCCGTCTCCGTTTGGAGGGATCTTAGTTAAGCATAGCTCACAAACAGGATTTTGAAAGCCCTGGTAGAGGAGGAGCCTTGGTAGGAGATCTGGCAAGGTCAGGGATCTGCAGGCAAGGATTATCTACAACAAGGTGGCTCAGGGAGATAAGGATGGATGTACATATGCATCTATCTGAGACTGGGAGCAGGGAGAGAGTAGACAGGGCAACAGCTGGATCTCAAATGCTCTGACAGAGAGCTGTATATAAATATTAGGAGACCCAAGTAAAAAGAGATTTGAGTCAAAAGATTTCAGGAGTAGATTGAGTGGGAGCCATAAAGGTGGGCTGGGGTGAACTAGGAGAAGCTGAAACGAGCAAGAAGCAGAGTTTGCATGTGGATGCCAGTGGGGAGAAAGGAAAAGGAGGA
Organism: Dicaeum eximium; assembly: GCA_013396995.1. NCBI lineage: Eukaryota > Metazoa > Chordata > Aves > Passeriformes > Dicaeidae > Dicaeum > Dicaeum eximium. Next base: position 91,948 of record VWZP01004435.1, on the reverse strand, counting down.
ATCTAGGAGGCAGTGTGGAAATACATAAGCTGTTTATGCAGAAGTGGTGTGAGGCTCCTCTTGTGTGAGTACTTTTAACACCAGGTTGGAGGCAGGGACACAAGCACAAGTTGGTGATTCTCCTTTCCTTGTTTTGTTTTGTTGTTGCTGTTTTCCCTCATTTTTAAAGCATGGTAGTCCCTTGGAAGCAGCTTTGTTGTCCAAATGTCCAACACCATTTTCTTCCTCTTGGAAAAAAAAAAAAAAAGAGAAGAAAAAAGTAACTAAAGTAACACTTCCTTCACCTGACATTGCATCCATGCACTTTTGGACCCTGTTTCCTAACCTTAGTATCAGTGGGCTCTGAACAATTTCAGAAACGCTTCCTTAATTTCTCTCACTCTTTTCCATCAATTGGCATATCTCACTCCACCCAGTCTTAGCAGCAAGTTTACAGGCTTCTCCTACCATTCCCACTATTAAAAATATGTATGTTTTGAATCAAAAGAAATTGAGTACTCAGTCCATCCTATCCCAAGGAGTAGTCATCATCTCAGAATCTTGTTTTCTGGGTACTCCCATCACTTTTTACTGTCAGAAACTTTCTGGTAACACACTAGAACTCCATGTTCTTTCCCATTACATTTCTTACAGCTTCCAGCTTTGCTATCAGCCTCAGTGACTGGAAAAAAGATATGAAGATTTAAAATCCTCTTCCTCTTAGCACCTAGTGTATGCTCAGTTGCAGCGTCTAGAGTAATCCATCTCCTGAACAGCTTCCACAGAAAAACAACTTCAGAAATGCTAAATAATCACAAATTAACTGGTTTTTCCACAAGGCTGGCTAAGCCCAGGCCTCCCAGCCCTGTTATGGTCTTGTGTAAATCAGAAATCCAGAACTGGCACAAAAACTGCAACAGCCTGAGGGAGCATCTAATAACATCGTGTGGGAAACTGCAGCATTCCCCTAGCTGGACCCATGAGGTCCCTTCCAGGCATCAGTCAGCATAAACTGGCAAGGAAGCTGTGTATTGATTTTGATTATCTGCACTATATGTGTGCTTGTAGAATCTGAAATTAAACAGCAGATTGGGTTTCTAGTCCCAACACCCTATTTATTTCTGGTTTTATTTTCTTGAAGGGAGGCTGAAAGAAAAACGGAGAGGAAAACAAACCTTGAGGGAGGTTACAATGTACACAAAGCCATCTTGGGAGTAGGGCGCGGTTCTTCGCTTAGCAGAGCACTTGGGAAGGAGGGTGAGGAATGGCAATGTCTGCTGATGTTTAGGGGAAGAAGCAGCAGAGAGAAGGGCAGCTGTTGTTCTCGGGGTGCACTTAACCCTCCGCTGGCGGGCACAGGCCCAGCGCTCCCATGGCGCCGAGGCACCGCCGCCACGACCCGCAGCTCTCGCCTCCTGCAGGGACTCCCCTGGCCCAGGGCAGGCGGCCGCCCCTCCGTCCGGCGGGACGCGTCCCCCACGCCGCCGCCGCCCCTCCCGCCACCGGCTCCCGCATCCCGTGCGGCGCACCCCGCGTGACCGGCGGGGCGGGCACGGGCAGGCACAGGCGGGCGGCCCCATCTCCGCAGCGCCCGGGGCCGAGCGCCGCTCCCGCACGGAGGGCAGGGGAAGCCGGGCGCTGCATCCCCGCTCCGTCCCGGCCGCCC
>VWZP01004435.1:12599-90294 GCA_013396995.1 Dicaeum eximium | reverse complement strand
CCCCCGCCCGCCCCCCCCCGCGGGAGGCGCCGGGGGCGGGGCGGGGCCGGGCCGTCCGCGGCACCTCCCCGCAGGAGCGGGCGGGGCTCCTCTCCTTTGCGCCATGATGAACAAATGACCTCGCGGGGAATGAAATTTAAGTTCCACCGGGGAGAGAGAGTTCTCTGCTTCGAGCCCGACCCCACCAAAGCCAAAGTGCTCTATGATGCCAAGGTGACCGGCCGCGCGCGCTCCTGCCTCCCCCTCCCGCGTCTCCCCGGGCGGGAGGGCGTGGGGCGGGGCCGGCGCGCGGCCCGCCCGCTCCCGTTANGCGGGAGGCGGCGTGGGAAGCGGCTCTGGGCCCGGCCGGCGAGGCGGCTCCGCCGGCACCTGCACTTGTTGCGGGAAACTGGCGCTGGCCCGGGGAGGGGGGGAGCAGGCGGGGAGGCCGCGGGGCGGCCACGGGACAGGGAGGCGAAGCGAGGCGGTGCCGTCCCCGCCGGGCTTGTCCTCCCTCCCTTATTGCTCCCTGCGGGAGGCTGAGGCCGGTGCCCCGGTGGGGCTCAGCTCTCTTCCTGCGCCACGGGAGCCCGGGGGTGGGGGCTGCGCGTAGCCGCTCTTTGCGAGCCGGTGGGCCTTGCCCGCGATGGGGCCCGCGCTCTCGGGGCCGGCCTGTCGCGGCAGGTAGGAGCGGAGCCGCCGAGCCGCCCTGCGAGTGCCGCACGCGCTTCCCGCCTTCCCCTCTCGGCTGAGCACCTGCAAAGTAATTCTGAAGTCTTACTGCCACCCCTGCAGTTCCTTAGTGTAGCTGGATTTACTTCCCCTCACGCTTTCCCACGCGTACTTCCCGCCCTTCTGCGTGTCAGAAAGGTTAAGTGATAGCGCTGGTGAAGGAGAATATACGGAAATAGGATAGCAAGCAATGCGCGGTGGGCCATAGATGTTGCAGTAAGAGGTGACTGCCGTAATTAGGGCCTGACCTTAAGAGTAGTGATAGTAATGGTAGAGCTTTATGTAAATACAGTGTTGTTTTAGGGTATCGGTGGTATGCAAGATTATTTCTCAATCCTAAGTCATCTGTGTCCGACTTGAAAACAGAGTTCTGGGGTTTTTTGTTATAGAGAGGGATAATAAAGGAAGTGTTGTAACTGCAGGTTTGCTAGTTGTGCTTATCTGTGTTTATCAAACATTGATTAGGAATGCCATAGGCCTGTAATATTTTGGGCTGCCCTTTTGTTTGTACATTTACTCCTATGTCCTAATAACCTGGCAGCTGTAGTTGCTATCCCTATAAACCTATAATCTGAGTACAAAAATGCATAGCACCTTTTCTTCTTTACTGTCAAGTACCCTAAACAGCATAACTGTCTGTGAATCCATCAGTAGTTCTTAAATTCTAGACACCCAAATTAAAACATCACTGTAGCCTAAGTTCTGATAATGATCTATTGAAAGCCACTCAAGTGCAGGCACCACGTCCTTTTCTTCTGAGGTGTGGGCCCTTTCGGACTGGCCATTGCACATTTGTGAAAACTGAAGAAAACAAGGGTTGAGATACTCCCAAAGCCTGTTAATGTTTTGTGACTGAGAGTCTGTGGCGTTCAACAGAGCAATGTTTCTGAGATTTATGTATAGAGAGCTGTGTTTCCTGCTTAGGGGGCTTGAGGAAACAGGACAGGAGAGAAAGTTAAGTAGTCCAAATCTGTATATCCATACTGTGCCTACTGCACTGTTTGATGTCTCCCTCTGTCTGTCTTCAAAGCATGGGGCATTTGAGGATCAGACGAAGATAGTGAGCAGTATGTAATGTTAAGAGTAGTCAAACAAAGCTAGGTTTTCTGATCATTTAGTATAATCCTTCTGTACATGCCAATATTAACTGGCAAAATAACAAGTCGATTTAATTTTCTTTCTTTCTTTGTGCATAAACTTTCTAAATATCTGGAGGCTTACTTTCTCTCAAGCTTTTTAATATGTACTATTCAATATTTGTTTCAGATTGTTGATATTGTTGTTGGAAAAGATGAGAAAGGCAGAAAGATTCCAGAATATCTGATCCATTTTAACGGTTGGAACAGAAGGTGAGAACCTATATGTGTGGTTTCAGTTCTTCCATTTCTTCTATTTTATTCTGCAAAGACAGGCTTTGCACAGAATATCAAAGGACCAATGTTTGCAGGAGTATTTTTGTTTTTGCAAATGCCTTAATATACTTGCTCATGTTCACGTTGGTCTGTATCCATAAATTTCACTGAATTGGTTTGCTAGACATGAGTTTAAACCTTGGCATATACTTATAGCACCTAAATTTCCATTAATAAAGGTTTATGCTTTGTATGTAAATCTAGCCCTGGATTGTTTGATTATCAAGGCTAGTACATGAGTGCAATGTCTTGACTGTGACTGATAGTATGTGTCAGTGCTAGAAATGCTGTTTCAGGTTAAGTCAAAGCTTGAGAGAATTTAGATGGCAACGTGAGAGCTGAAATTATGTGAACAGAGAAGAGCGCAAGCCTTGTGAGGCAGGTCTTGCTTCTGAATGACACTAAACGAGTCCTTTGTCAATTTAAAGTATATTGATTGATTGGTAATCATGAGTGGCATGTATTCATAGTAATTTGTATTTTCTTTTGACCTGTCCTTAGCTGGGATAGATGGGCAGCTGAAGATCATGTTCTTCGGGATACAGACGAAAACCGCAGATTACAGCGTAAATTGGCACGGAAGGCTGTGGCTCGCATGTAAGAAATCCTAAATGAGATTCACTTTCAGATTCAGACAAATACATCCAGGTGTCTACAACNTGTAGCATTCACATACAGCCTATAAGAATCACTACATTAACATACTGTGTTACATTTTAAACCCTAAAATCTACTCTTTGGACCCCTCCTACCAAGCTGGTAGGGTCTGATCTGACCCTGGGACTCTTGGTAAGGAGAAGAGCATTGTTTTATCAAGAGGGGATTACCTTCTGCTGGCCATTCTATTCTTTTCTAGTTGTTCAGTAACAGAGGCTTGGCATCTTAGACATCGAAACTTGCCTTCAGTTCTATTTCACTTACATATTTCATATTCTCAAAGTCTAAACAGTCACAATTATAAGGCTTTCCTGCTTCATCTTCCCCAACAACTGAGCTTGTCGCCTGAGCTCATGCTGTAGGTGGTACATAATACAGTCAGTGCATTCTAGAGAGCTACTCTAAGCTAGAGACCTGTGGATTATTATTAATACTCTAAAAGACTAACAGCTCAATAGCTATGTTATTCTTAACTATTGCTGTGAAGTGCCTGTGTGTTGGATCTGCATCTTCCCAAAGAAATGTACTTGCAAAATGCTTTAGGAAAACCTGAAGTATTTTTGAGCCAAAGGCAATAATCTAATATTGGTTGACCATGGCTAGAGGATCTGCTTGAGAACATGAATATGAGGTAATGTACAGACATCAGGGTATCCACTCTCAAATAAGCATTGTCCAAATGATTTCAACTTTGATTAGTGAAAATAACTCAAACATAGGTTTCCTATGCATTTGCACATAATCAAATTAGTTAGGATAAACAAATTAAATTATATTACCCAACTGTCAGTGAACTATTTTATGTTCTGTAGGAGAAGAAAGGGAAGAAAGAAGAGACGTTGCAGGTTGCCTGGTGTTGACTCTGTGTTAAAAAGCCTTCCTGCTGAAGAAAATGATGAGAGTAGCGAAAACTGTGAGCTTGTTTTCATCCTTTGGTAACTGGTGGAATGCCTTGACCTGGGGGAGAAGTGCATGGTGTCACTTCCCTAGGGAGTATCATGGTCCTATCTGAAATACACAAATGCAGTCACATGAAGAGTGAGAACTATATTTCATGCTAAGCATTTCTTAAGTTAGAATATCTGTTTTCTTCTTGCTAAGCATTTCTTAAGTTAGAATATCTGTTTTCTTCTTGTATTCCAGAAGCTTCTCTTTGCATCTCTTCTGCTCAACTGTTCTAATCAGCTATTTCAAAGCTTATGCTGTTTTCTTTATTGTAGTATTAATAGGTGTGAGAAGCCTGCAGTTTTATTTGTTTGATGTTAGAAAACACAACGTTTCCCTGCTAGTGTTTGTGTATTTTTGAGGGCAATAAGATGATTTTTTCCCCCCAGTCTACCTCCACAAAGGTCTGTTTCTTGTCAGCTGACTGGCTGATTTCACTTTCAAGCCAGATCTTTAATTTCCTGCATTTTCCTTTGTGACTGGAAAGCCAGCAGGAACATTGGCTGGCACTTAAATTGTTGCTGCACAATTCATGCCTTTTGATTGAATGATTAATATGTTAATCTCTGTGCAGAACTAAAGTCCAGTGAAAATGTGGGTGCTCAGGAATGTAGGGAGCTTTCAAAAGTGAGTGTTTTTCAATTAGAGAGGAGGCAAGAATACTTCCTGTAAACTCATCTTACATGTTTAAAACATTTGTAGTGGGCTGTAAATAATGCATGTTTAATTCACTTGGAATTATTCATCTTCATTAAATATAACAAGGTAATTGTGGTTTTTCAGTGGGTTGGGTTTTTTGGGGCTTTTTTGCATTGAGGCCTCAAACTGATTGGTCATAACCCCTGCAATGTAATAATAAATATGTGAAATCTCTTTTATGCAGCTATAAGTAGTTCTTCTTCTGATGACAGTGATGAAGGAACAGATGAAGAAATAAAAAGTGAAGAAAGTGACATAGATGAGAGGACAGAAATGGTATTTTCCTGTATTCCTTAAGTTAATAGAATTTAAACATCTGTACTTGAAACTCTGGAAAATTTGAAGTAGATGAAATATAGGCCACAACTGGTAATTTAGCCGGAATTAAAAGCATAATTTTCTTATTCCTGGTGTTTAGTATGATTGTGATTTTGAAAATTGCAAAATGTCATTTTCTTATAGAACTATATGATACAATGCTAAAAATGCACATTTGGTTCTTTTCCTCTTATTCTACACAAAAGGCTTATCTAGAGAAAATGTAGCAGACTAGATTTTTCACTTTTGTGGGTGCTATAAGAATTTACTTGTCTGTGCAGATTGGACAAACTCTAATAGCAGCAGGATGTTTGTCTTGTGTTTTACCGTGAGACAGGCATTTCAACCCTGGTCTTAAGTTAAAACATAGAGAGGACTGTTTTCACGAAAAAAAACATTTATTTTTCTACAGGAAGCAGTCGATCTGAAGATGTGTAGAATTTAACTACTACACTGTGGGTGATCTGAAGCAGCAACACCTAACAAATTTTTTTGTTGTTCTTAAATACTTAAGAGAGTGCTAACTTTAAAAAACAAGTTTAAAAAATTAATTTACAGATGTTTTCAAGAGCAGTATTGTTAAATAGTTCACATTAAGGCTATTATCCACTTGTATCTTTACTACTGAAGTTCTTTTTTCACAACCAATATATTGTTTTCTTTCACTGTTCTGTTGTAGAAAGAAGAACAAGACACTCATACAAAAAGGGACATGGAAGAAAGAGCAATAAGCATAGAAATTCCTGAAGTCTTGAAAAAGAAGCTTGAGGAAGACTGCTACTATATTAATAGAAGAAAAAGGGTATAAAATAAAAGTTGAGACTAATGTGCATGGGGGTGTGAGGAGGATGTCAAAAGTAGTTTTTGTTTATAATACTCCTGGAGGTTTTTAACTTCACCTTTCTAGCTTCATGTTGACCTCTGACAGGGCAATGTAGAATACAAAGAGTGTAGGAAGTAGGTTTCCCTATAGCTGTCACAGTGGCTTGTCTTATTTAACAGTGTACTCTTTTGGTTCCTGATTGTGTTTGAAAGCTGGCAATGCAGCAGACTTGTTAATCTGACCATGTTTCTTGTTTCTCCTGATGTTGATAAAAAAATGCAGTTTAAGGGTTGAAATTATACAGTCCTAAATTTGCTTTCTGCACTAGGCATTTACTAAATTAGTTGGTACATTACAACTTACTGTTTTTATAAGACATTAAGTTGTTGTTTCTTTTTCAGCTAGTGAAGCTTCCTTGCCAGACAAATATAATAACCATCTTGGAGTCATACGTAAAACATTTTGCAATTAATGCCGCTTTTTCAGCCAATGAAAGGTCTCGGCACCATCAGATGACTCCACATGCTAATATGAATCTTCATTATGTGCCACCAGAGAAGAAGTAAGTAATCTTTAGTCCACTGCTGTTGTCCCAAGAAGAATGACCTTGCATTCTGTGTTCTGTATCGTGGCTGTTCACTTCTGTGAGATTATACTGTAATGTATATCTATTTCCAGGGCTCAAAGTATTTGATAGATAACTGTAGTAGAGTAACACTGATAATTTGTTTATCAGTGAGAGAGTCCCTATACTCTGAAGAGGCATTATGCAAAAGTATCAATATCCTGTTTTATCATGTAAGTTCTTATAAATATTGAGATCCATTTGGAAGAGTGTGTTGCTGTTGTCAATGTAAAGAATTTCATATCTGATATAAGAGTACCCCGCTTAGATAAACTTGAACAGGTTCAAGTTTTAAAAAGAATAAAAGTTTAGTACAAACACTTATAAAGAATTCCAAGTGCAAGTTGTTTGTTTGTTTGTTTTAAATGGACATATGATCTTAAATCCTAGAGTCAATATGTAGGGAAGCTGTGGTGACACAAATCCTGGTTTGTTGAAATTGATGGTGTCTTAGTCTGTTTTCTCAGTTGAGCTGTATGTTCTTCTACCATGTTACAAATGCATTTACCATGCATTTTTGCAGTGTGGTGATTTTTGATTGCTTTGGGGATTTTTTTCTCTTATGTTAAAGATCTGAGATATTAGATGAGACGGTTTCTGTCTAAGTACAATGGGTTGAAATCTTATTTTATGAAAGAGAACTCCTGACTTGTGTTGGTGTTCTGTTTCAATGGTGTGTACTTATGGTATTCCTTGCAATATTTTAGCCTGAGTGTCTGATGTTGATGTCATTCATTCTTTGACAGATGGACACTTTGCCTTCTATGTAGTATAATCTCCCAAACAAAAGGTTATATGAAATATCAGAAATATGAACAGAAGGTTTTACACACATTATGATTTTTAGAGGTTTATGTTTAAGTAACTTCCTCAATAAAAACAGTGCTTTAGTGAAACAAAGAGTATAGTTTCTGATAATTTAGTAGGAGGGATTCAGCTGACATCTTCATTATATTTCCCTTACTGCTCTAACACTGAAGGTTTTTGACCTTCTTGGATTTATGGAATTTCTGCACATGATGATCCTCTGACCCAATTCATGTGTAGTAGTTTTATTAGGTGGTGAGAAATACTGGAGGTTTGGAATTTCTAACATGGATCATTTTGGCAGAATCAAATTCTGTTACCATACACATACATGCACTTGTGCACTTGAAACATGATAGGGGAATACTTTCACAAAGGTGAGAAGTGTTGCAGGTGTGCTGCACCCTGTGTTTTTGGTTCTTGTAATAGTTTGTGTACTCCTCACCTAACTTACAAGTCTTTCACACAGACCTGAAACTGAAATTCCTGGTAGCCTCCAAATGTAGTGCTCTGATTACCAGAACAGACCATTGGAAACTGCTCTCCCATGCAAATGTATCTGGTTTTGTTGGCTTACTGGGTATCTCTTGAGCACAGCCTTAACTGCATCTTAGTGGCTATAGGTCAAATTCTGCTTATGCCTTTGTTAGACAGAGATTCAGTCTGTTGATTATTTACTTGTTCTGGCAGGTGCCTCTTTTATCAGCATAGTGAACTTGGAAAACCAAAGTAATGTTTACCTGAAAAACATCTGACTAACTTCATTTACTCAACAGTAGATTTTATTAGTTTAGTGAATAGTGTAATATAACAGAACAGTTGTGTGATTTTGTTTGAGGTTGTGAAGCAGACCTTAAAAAAACCCTTGGATTTCTGAAGTTAACAAGAGCAGTCACAGTCTTTTTAAGTGTGTTTTTCATCGCTTATCATTACTTAGTGATTGAATCAGCATATTGTAGTTATGATGTTAATGGACTGTATTAAAGAGCAGTTTTGTGCAACTATGCTGAAAAATGTTGCCATGCAGCTTTGAAATTCATTTTTTTTTTCCCTCTAGTGTTGAGCTATGTAAAGAGATGGTGGATGGGCTGAGAATAACCTTTGACTTCACACTTCCCTTAATTTTGCTCTATCCTTATGAACAAGCTCAATTTAAGAAGGTGACTTCATCAAAATTCTTTCTTCCTATCAAAGAAAACTCAACAAATACTAACAGGTAGGTTAGATATAAGAAGTTCAATACTGCTTATCTCAAGTGGTAGGAGAATGTGGTATTCATGGTTTTTAACTTTGAAGATAAATATACTTCTGGAAAATAGTATTTAATAGAAGGCCTCATCACTTTAATAGTTATTGGGAGGAGACTGTCTTAATTCTGGCTAGAGCCCTGACCTCTTCAATTCTGTAAACCTGCCTTAATTTCCTAGAAATCAGGAGGAACTTTCCCCAAGCCCTCCTCTGCTGAATCCGCCCACGCCTCAGTCTACTGACAGCCAGCCCACCACAGGGGAGCCAGCCACGCCGAAAAGGCGAAAAGCGGAACCCGAAATCCTGCAGTCGCTGAGGCGTTCGACGCGCCACAGCTCCAACTGTGACCGGCTATCAGAGAGCAGCGCGTCCCCACAACCTAAGCGGCGGCACCTCGAGACCCCAGCTTCTATGCCAAAGCTCTTCTTGCACCTGGAAAAAAGTAGGTTTTTCTCTTTAGGTTGTTGGTCTAAACAAAAATAAGGTTCTGTTCTTTTTTTAGTGCTGCGTGGACTGTGAACGCAATGATAGAAGTGGAAAGTTGTTACATTGTGTAACGACTCTTTAACTCTGAGGCCTTACTACCAAAGAGAGAAAGACAGAGCAGTATTTTCAGCACTTTGGTATATTTTTCCACAGAATGCAATGAGCTGCTTTTCTGAGAGTCTATTTTAGGATAACCTTTATTGAATTTCAGTGTTTAAGACTTCAAACATTTTAGCAGCAGGCCTTAGATGCTTTTAATGGCTTATAGTTCCAAGTAGTAGTAGAAATTTTTCATATTTCTTTTGTTTTTCCTTTCGTTTTGAAGAAACCCCTGTCCATAGCGGGTCGTCTTCACCTATAACTTTGACTCCAAGCAAAGAAGGGAGCACAGTGTTTACTGGCTTTGAAGGTAGAAGAAACAATGAATTGAATGAGGTATGAGATTTTGTTGTTACTGTCAGGAAAATTAATCACAAACACCAGAGGTTTATGTCCACAAAGGAGACAGAGGAGTCCTTTTACTTTATTTGAATAAAGGGAGAGGCCATGGGGCATTCCCCTGGGGTCTCTCAAATTTTTGGAGGACACAGCCTCCTTTTTATCCTGTTTTCTTGGCTGCGTTTCCCTGTCTTTCCCCATTGGCTGAGGTACTTGGGAGGCACAGACTAACTGGAACACCTGATACCCTCTAATGTGTAACCCTCCCTTTTAATTTTTAATTCTTATGGAATTTAGGGGTTTTCCTCATTGTTTCTTTCATCTTTCAATATCCAATTAAATTTATCAGCAAACCTACAGTTTGTTTGTAAAGGCAAATATCTTTTTTCCATTCATCAATCAGTGGAATGCTTGTTTCTTTTATCTCCCAGTGCTAGTTTTATCTACCAGCAGACCCACAGCTTGTTTGTAAAGACAAATGCATCATTCCTCTCGTTAGTGTCCTAGATTCAATGATTAAAAGGTTTTTGGACTTCAGAGTAGGGCTATGTAAGAAAAGATTTTGTTGGTATTATTTCATCTTTGGAATTGAAGTTCTGTACAGATGAAATTATTTATGATGTTATAAAGTTTTAATAACCAGTATTTTTGTATTTTACGTGTAGGTTTTGTCCTGGAAATTGATGCCTGAGAATTACCCACCAAGTGATCAACCACCACCTCCCTCTTATATCTATGGATCTCAACATTTGCTGAGGATGTTTGGTAAACTGATGCAAAATCTCTGCTCAATCAAAGTTGCTTTATTTTTTTTCCAGTCCTGATATCTCTGATTTTTCTGTGTGCTTTATTAAATTTATTTTTATTCTTGGAGGAATGTACATTTTAATCTATTTGGAACTTTTAGGCTGTTCATAGATTTGGTTATATTAGCTCTTTCAGCCTTCATTTAAAAAAAGCAAAGCAGTGTTACTTCAGTGTTTGACAGTACAGTGTCAAACATCCTTAAACTCAGCAGCATTCACTTTCTCAGCATGTTTCTATTTAGTAAGGCTTTGAAAGATCAAAAGTATCTCGCAAGGAGAAGTGGGGTCTGTGGTGAGAAGAAATTTTTATATTTTCTGTATAGTGGATAAAAGTAATTTGAAGTTGCATGTACAAGAAGAGGTATAAACATGATTTCTTTTATTCACAGTTAAACTACCAGAAATACTGGGGAAGATGTGCTTTCCTGAGAAAAACTTAAAGGCTTTAGTAAAACACTTCGAGATGTTTCTGAGGTAATGTGACACAATGTACCACAGCAGTGTTTCTATTGTTACATAGATCTAAATGTGTTGGAATGGCAAAGGGTGTTTAAAAACAGATACTCATTTTCTGTAACTACAAGGTTATGATAAAATTAGTATACTATTTTAACAATAGCCATTTGAATAAAGATGAATATAAGATTTTTTAATTCCAATTGAAGGGAACCTGAATTTTTTACACATTGATATAGAACTGAAGTGTGAAAATTTGTTGATATGTATAGAATGACAAGTCTGACTTCGTTAAGTAGCATGTTTTAGGAAGAAATGCGGTCTGCATTGGTATTTTTTATCAATATTAGCAGGGGGAGAAACTTGTGCTTTAAAATGTGCTTTTAATTATGGTGGTTTCTTAAAAGAAATGTTTGTCTTAACTGAGCGTTGAACAGAAAGGTTTCTCTGTGATGCAGTGCAGTGGTTTGTAGAGATCTACAACTCTCTCTTACCACACTAGCTCCACCACTGGAGTCAGTGAGGTCATACCTGCACCATGATCAGATTGGTTTATCAGGTACTGTAACTAGTATTCCTGCATGACACTGAGGATGTGGTTAGATATCTAGTGTTGGCACTGTGTTGTGCAGCGTCAGTACACTGGAAAATGAGATTGCCAAGGAAAGCTTTCAGGAGAAGGTGTTGTAGATGGTAATGGAACAGATATGGGAATTGTAACTTAAATTTGGTCAGTGACTTCAGTAGCCACTTACGGAAAGGTAACATAGTGTTACACCAGCATAAAAAAAACTTGCATTACAGATCAGGGAGACCAAAGCTTTAAAATGCTTTTACATTAATTGCTTATTGAAAATAGGAGATGTTTTCAGTGTCAAAGTTTCTACGATACACAGTTTTTCTCTGGAAGCAGTTAGTTGTCAAGTTTTACTGATTCCATTTTGCATCTCTTTTGTCAGATCCTTGTTGGCATTCAAAATACCTTTAAATTAAACAGGACAGAATTAGAGCTCATTGTTGGAAGACTGTTTTTGCACCCACTGTGGATCAGATCAGTTTTTATCAGACTTTTGCCTGTTCAGATTCTTCTGTGTTGTTGAGAGCAGATCTCTATTCTTTAGTGTCGTTAATACCATGTTTTCATAGCCATTCTATGGATAAGCTTTGGTGCAGTAGAATAGACAAAAGGGGAAACATGTTCCCTACATGCCATAAAATAAAGATTGCTTATTGGGAAGGGGTTGCTTAAGGGAACTGAAATTTCTAGTGATAGTATCTGTGTGTGTTTTACTTTTCCATCCGAGCATCTCACTGAAATGTGTAGTCATCTATAAATAGAAATAAAAATAAATCATGTTTCCATGCCAGCGTTTTTAGGGGAGATAGGACTGTACTTTTGAAGCAAATCTCTCACCAGTTCTCCATTTCCATGCTTTGTGTCGTGGTGGAGAGTCCTCCAAATACACAACCTGCATTCCTTTCAGAAAACACTTAACCAGAAGTGTGCTTCAGTCCTTGAGGCCAGACTACAACTAAACCAAAATGAGCCCCACAAAGCAAGCATAATGTGGATATCACATATCTGTTACTACAAAATACTTGAAGGCTGTGTTTCGTCAAGCACTTTCTTTTTTGACAGTGTCAAGAAAGCTTCAAAGTTACAATTACTGATGTAGGAAGCATTTGATCTTCAGTAGCTTTGTAATAAATACTTTTCTTAGTCTACTTTCCTTGTCAGCTATGCTACTGGGCAACAGAAGCCAGTGCAAATTATTAGATACTTTTTTCTCAACATGTATTCACATGGTGCTTTGAAGTTTTTCATTTGGATATTTATTTCTTCATGCTGCTTGTCATTGAAAGTGGTCATACAATTATTTTCTAGACACTTCTCCGTGATTGATTTTTATCACAGAAATAGTTCTGCATTATCTGTTTCTAATCACAAGAAAACTTGAGTTTGAGGTTACATCTTGTACTGATGCCTGGAAAATAAAATAGTTGTTCCCAACAATGCTAGAGTGAATATAAAAGCAAACCTTTACTTGAAAGCTTTCAGGTACACAGTATGGCAAAAATCGCATGTGGTATAGTAATTCTGCAAGTTTTATAAGGTTAGCTAATTAGGGTACTTACCATATACTGTCCAATTAAAAGGTTAGTTGGTTTGGTAATAATCCCTGGGGTCCTGCCCCACTGAAAGCAGAGGTTTCTTTTGCCCCACTTTGTCTGGTCCAGATTCTGGCTGGAAAACAGAATGTCTATGTAGTTGGTTCTCTTCTTGGAGTAAGACTAAAGGATATTTAGGAATGTGTATACGAGGTTAGCTTATCTAAATGTAGGGAAGAATGTTTCTAAATGTAGGGAAGAAAAGGTAGGAAAGATTCTAGAAACTACAGCCATGCTTTAGCAATCTACAAAGCTACAAATACATGAAAAATACAAAAAAAGCTAAAAATCGCTAGGCATCTGTACTAGTTCTTCAATTTTCACATTGTCTTTTCCTTTTTGGGAATGAAAAGATTAATGGATGATTATTATAAATACTTTGTATCAGTTCTGTTGTGGCTTAACTTTTGAACAGTAAGAACTTCCCTACAAGGTCTGTATGCATTAGGTAATAGCAGCCAGTTTACTTAGGACTGCTTAATTTTTTTTTTTTTCTTCAAGTGACCTCCTCTTGAGTGAGAAGGTGAAGTACTGTCCTTTTCTTTATTTCTCTAATATCAGACAAAGGACTGATGTGTCTGCTTGTATTAATAAAACTATTCCTGAATCTTCTTTGATGTCTAGGTAGAGTAGTCCAAGCATTAGTAGTTTATGTATTCTTAAATAAAGCTTTCATGCAGAACACAACTGATTTAGTTCTTGCATAGATACTCAATTAATTTTGAATTATGATTGTATGGCTAAAATTTATAGTTCACCATTTATACTATTAATCTCCTGTGGGCTGAGAAACTGAGACTTATGTCTCAAATGCAATACTTTTTCTGGAAGCTTGTTATCTTGAGTTTACTTAGTACATGATAGATGCATTAAATTAACTTTGAGATGCTACATTGATAATATTTTCCAGTCATGCCCTCAGACTGCTGCTAGACGTTTCTCAATTTCTCAGACAACATGTATTTTTAACGAATGTATGAAATGCATATTTTTGACTTTCTTGTTAAGTAGAAACTCAAACTCTGTGCTTAGTCCAGCTTTCTACAAGTGTGCAAAATGAAAATTTCTTCGTGGGGAACATGAAAGTTGATTTCTCAATAATAGAATTTGCATAATAGAATAGAATAATAGAATAAGATAATAATAGAATAAGATTCTCAAATTAAATACAAAACTCTGAATCTTAAACTATTTGCTTCTAAAATAATTCATAGTACTTGCAGTCTAAAATAGACTCACCTGTTGGTTTCACTGAAGTTCACATTTAGTCTTCAGGACCAAGCAGTGGAAGCTAATGCTTTAACTGGTGCTTACTGGTGCTAACTGGTAATTGGACTAGTGAAAGACCCCTCATTAAATCTTCTTGCCTGTTAATAGCTTTAGAGTAAGAGGAACTATTAGCTTTAAACTAATTCCATTATTTCAGCCGCTTTTGAAACAAAATCCTTCATGTGCTCTATTTTACAATTTCCTGGCATTGTAAGGTGCCTAACATGCCTCCAAAGGTTGCCTCAGTGATGAGAAATGACTGGCAGGAAGATGCCCATTTCTGATTTGCTCTTTCCATTAATTTGCACACAGCCTTGGCTTGGAAAACTGTTTTGGAATCAGAGGCCTCCCAGGTCTGTTAACCAGTAGGAGCTACTTAAAAGTTAGGCGGATACAATATGTCTGTTTTTGCAAGAGCAAGACCCATCTTCACTGAGCTAATTTCAGAGAATGTAATTTGCATTTTGGGGTAAAAAGGCAAAATGAAGTGGTACAGAAAGGCATAGACAAATATTTTGACTTTGATGAAATACGAAAGAATGAATAAGCAATGAAATATTTCAAATATTGCTTCTAAAATTTCTGGTAGTTTTTTTTCAGATGAGGCCAATGTATTATTTCAGATTATGGAGAGCTAATGGTCAAATATTTTAGTTTTGTTAAAAACCCACATGTATTTCAAACTCAGTATTTCCTTTAAGCTTAGATATCTTTTTTTTCCTGCTGATGCTCTAAAATCTGCTTGTATCTGTTGTGCCACTCTGCTTCATGGGTAGAAAAATATTTTGATACTGTTGATTTTTTCTGAGAAGGAAACTAAATCAGGATGTGATCAAATTAGAGGACTGTAATAATAAAATGTGTATATACAAACATGACAAGTTGTTTCAAGTAACCTTAAGAAATAGATCTCTGGTGCTGACAGCACATTTTGAGTGTAGTAATTTTATTATATATAACTGCAGTGGTGAATTTTCACCACTAGTCTGTGCTAATGTACAATTATGAGAGGTTATTTGTGTCTGAGAATAAAAAAAAAAGCATTGCACATGGTGAATGGATTAGAAGACATCTTTAGTTAGGCAGAGTTGCTTTGTGAGAGTTCCTGCTCATTGTGAGTCATGTGACTTCAGTTGCAAAAGGGCAAGTAGTTAAAAATCGCATTCTGAAAGATGGAAAAGAATGCAATTGTGACAGTGTTTCTTATATTGTATTATTAACTGCTCAATATTGTTGAAATATACTGGGTTAATTTCTCTCAATTTTTTGGTTATGACACACTGGAGAATTTCATGGAATTGCAACCTTAATGTGAGAAAATCAAATTTCTGAGTATAAATGGAGGTGTGAATTTAGAGTGCACAAACATGTAAAGCAACATTTTTTTCCAAGTTTTGAAACACTTTGAACTGAAGAAATTCTCTTTGCACAGTTAGGTAGAAAGGTAATTGCCATTTTGGGCCTTCTCAAACTTTTGGCACCTTTAGGTAGAATGCTTCTTAGTAAATAACTGGTTTTCTTCAGGTTTTTACTTTCAGTGGGCTTTGTTGGCTGCTTGCACTGCAGAATATGCTCATTGGTGCTTATTGTCCTTGACTAAGGTTTTATTGCATTGCCGAAAACTGTTCCTGAAACTCACCATGTGGATTGCTTCTCTTCCTTCTGCTTTCCAAATCATCAGGTGCCTGGGAATTTGAACAAGCGTATTGCTTAGTCAATAGCTGAGGTTTGGATCATGTATCTAAATTGTGAGGTTGCCCCAAATACTTTAAATGTGCTATGGTAGCTTTTTTAGAAAGCAGCTCTAGGGACCTGTGCTGGCCTGGTCACAGGGCCTTCATCCTCAAGACAAACCAAAGACTCTTGTATTGAGCTCTTGTAGGACTGTTTTCCCAAAAGGTCTTTGGGAAAATTTAATTCTCACTCACTCAGTTTGATTCTTGGAAATGTTATGATGGTAGCTTGGCATCTTCAGGGTTCTTCACACTTTGTCTTAAAAGGCCAAGGAATATTATCTCAGTTTCCATATATCAATGAGTGACAAGAGTCCAGTCAACAAAACAGGCTAATTTACTCCTTTAGCATGGTTCTTGAGACTTTGGGTATTAGAATAAACATCTGAAACTTCAATTCACTTCTTCTGTTGACTGCAGTGGGGTTATGATGGACTTCGTCATCTTTTGCCCTGAACAGCTTTCCAGATGGAGACAGGCCTATAAATTAGGGAGGTGTGAGGGTCAGATGGTGGCATTTGTTTTTTTTTGTAAACCTGAAGCCTTTTAGTTTTCAATTCTTGCATTTGAGTAGTAGTGTCAGAGTTGAGGTAACTCCTTAATCTGCAAATGACATTTCTTTTGATGAGGTGACTCATAGAGTTTGGACTCATAATGGTCTTCTAGCAAATTTAGATAGATCATTACAGTAGCCTTTCAAACAGCATCTAGATTAGGTCACTGATCTCATCAAAACATCTGCTTACCTTTTAAAACTCTGTAGCAGAAGTGTATAAGGTCACTTTCCTGTAAACTTTCCTCTGCACTCTGTCTTCTTATACCTTAATGGCTGAGGATAGCTTTCTAAAAACTAAGGTTTTCTTTTCTTTGTCACTTTCACACTTTCTGGGCTGTCCCTAAGTTTATTCATGTGATGGTAGCTGACGTTTAAAAGAATTATTTTTCTTCATTCAGTGCCTTCTGGTAATAAGTTGTTTTGGTGGTGTCAAGACAAGACCCACCAGAGGATGCTCTTAAAATTCATACCTCAACAAGAGTCACTGAATTAGTATGTTCATGACATGTGTCATGGCCTTCTAATGCAGATAGTGATAATTCAGTTCATCTTTTTGGTAGATCTGCCTGTATAAGGCAGTCAGACGGTAGTGTATTTGTGAGGCTATTGCTTGCTTAAAAACACCTACACTTGAAGATCAGAATATAGCTCAAAGAATTCCTAAGTAGCCCACATATTTTTCCATCCCCTCTGGACCTTTCTGAAGTGTTGCCCTCCTAGGGCAATGGAGGAAATGGAGGAAAATAGCTACATTGTGCCATGTTACCTCTGTGTTCTAAGCATGAGTGTAAAGCATGAGTTTGTTTTTGAGGACGTTCATGATGAAAAATGTGTGCAGTCTCAAATCAATTTGGACTGTGCATCCCAGAACTTGGTTGCTCATCAGCAGATTCATTGTGTAGATGAATGCATATGAACACTGTAAAAAGTTTAAAAATGAAAAAGGCAGTAATGTAACAGGTGACTAAATTGATCAGATTTGTAAGTTAAAAATAATGAAACAATTTTTGCTCAAGAGCAATGTGCTTTCTGATCTGTTGCTGAATGCTGGCTCTGTTAATAACAGCTCCCTCTGTCTTTAAATCTTGGCTCATGACTTGCAGGTAACAGTGTAATTGATCTTGGTGCTGTTTTAGCTTGTCCAAGAGCAAAGCAATAGTGAAATATCCGGTAGGCAAAAGTCTCAGGAGACTGCTAATATTTCTGTGCCAGCGTTCTGCACTGTGATGTCTTTTGAATAGAAAGCAGCTTCAGAAGGGCCCCTGCTCTTTGTACACAGATATAGAAGGGATTGGGGCAGAAGCTGTGTCCCTTCAGTAGTTTTCTCCTACTTCTCTGCAGAAAATAATTTGTTTGCTCTGGGATATTTTGCTGTTCACAACTGTTACATGAAGAACAGGGAGATGTGTATTTGACTGTTTGACTCTGTGCATTCTGCCTTTTTTCTGAGTTGTAGCTGTGGCACAGCATCTCAGCTAAAATTTCTCATCTGTACCAGCTGTCACTTCAGCCTGCACCGAACTGGCGTGTATGACTGATGATTTAAGCAAAAGTCAGGAAATTTGTAAGAGAAAGTGAGCCTGTTTCCCATTACTTGCTGTTAAAATTCTTGGAACTGTCAGCTACCGATGAGCCCTCTGAAGGTTCTTTTAAAACATGCTCCCTTGTATGATCTAGGTCTTAGTACTGTGTTTTACTGAATGTTATTCAAGGACACTAAGATTTTCATCAGCCCCTGGAATTTTTTAATGTCTTAGAGTCATCAATGTGTGTTAAAGAAGAATTATTAATTAAATACTACTTGTGGCTCATCTTAACCATATACAATCTAAGTACATTCAAAGTTAGGTTCAATTCTGTTAAGTTTTAGGCTTTTCCACACTTGCTTCATACCAACCCCTCATCCTAGAAAGTGATTTGTAGCTAACTAAAGTCATAGGTCGTAGCAGTTGATGACTTGGGTATTTTATTAGCTTCTAAATTGCTATAATTTGAGTATGCTTTTTTAGTGGTTTGAAACATTTTACATCAGAAACCATTTAGGTCCCTCTATACACTGTTAATTACAGAGCTGCAGTGAAATAAGGAAGTATGGAAGAACTTGACAATGTGCCTTCTAAATTAATGGTGACACCATGAAGGATTGATTTCTTCTAAAAGAGTTTCTATTTCTCACTGCTTTTTCTAGAATTAGTGGGATGTAACTAGTTATTCCTCCAGTTTAGGGCTTGTTTGATGCCTGTGTTCGAGTGCAAGGACTGGGGGTGTGTGGAAAAACCAACCCTTTTTCATTTATCTGCAATTTTGTACGGTCACATTTTCTATGAGCGATGAGCAATTAGTATATTTCTTACTAAATTTAAAGTACTTTATTTAGAGGATCTTGCCAGTATTCTTTGATGCTTTGGCTTTCTTTGGATCAAAGGAAATGCCTAGTTCAGGCAGTGCAGCAGTGAGTGAGGTTGGAGAAGGCCTGTAGTTTTTATGGCATTCACCTGAACATCTTTTTTTTAATTCGGACTTTCTATGTCCAAAGTATTGGCTATGCAGAACTCATATTTTCAGCTTCCTATAGTGAAGTTATCACCCCAGCCACTGTTTCTTGAGAGAACACAGATTCTGTAAATGACGTTGTTTCCTGTTGTTTCTTTTCCTTCCTAGTCTTAAAACCTGTGGCTAGCATTTTGCTATGTTTATTAATGCTATGCTTTTATTGATGTTATTTTGTCATTAAAACCCATATTTAAATCAGGTACTCCTGAAAGATGGAGGCCATAAATGCACAGGTACGTGAAACATATGAAAAATCATAGCTTTACTTGCCTTAAAAGATATAGTTTGACTTAATGGCTCCTGGCTATTTGTATAAGATACTGACACAGTGATAACTGAAAATACTTGTTTGTACATAAATGAAAGTAGTGTGCTGAGCAGGTAACTTACAGAAGTTGCAGAAAGATCTCTTAAATTTTTTTTCCTTCTATGCTAGTTCTTTGAATTCTTTTTCTGAGTGTACTTTAACTTTTTTTTTTCTTTTCTGTTATTGAGCTTGAGGAATTTTTTTGAATGCTTATTGTATGTCAGAATGATAGGGGAAGGCTGTTTCTCACTACGTGAAACTTGTAAAAAATAGGCCAAATCCTTTGTATGCCAAATTTCAAAGAGTAATATTTCTTAATTCCCAGGCTGTGTTTTCGCTGAGCTTAAAAATTAATTTGAAAATAGCTTTTCTCTTAATTGTTTCATATTCTATTCTTTTTTTATTGTGTGCTTTCTTCTCAGGTTTTTAGCAGAATACCATGATGATTTCTTCCCAGAATCTGCTTATGTAGCTGCATGTGAAGCCTACTACAGTACTAAAAATCCTCGGGCAATCTACTGAAGCTATTAATAAGGATTAAATCTTACTATACATAGCCCATGACAATGCTGTTCTGCTACATGGCTAAAAAATGATAAAGGAATTAGAACAACTTCTGGAGTTGAAGACATTGGAAAATATATTTATGATGGTTGGATTACTTAGGAATGGAGAACTACTTTCCAGAGATGTGTATAAACAGTGATGTGAGTCACTTAGAGGATTGGCTATAAATATGACTCCAGATGAATGAAGAAGCCTTGTTCTGACTTTACTGCACAGGACTACACTGAGTAATAAAAAGCAAAGGAGGCAAAAGCAGATGCATTGGCAACAGGACATTTTCATGAAGATAAATCACCATGCTGTGTTTCATTTTAGCTCAGCCTCTCCTGCCTGAGAAATAAGACTTGACTAAACAGTTACATGAAGAGAATTTGTAACTGGTATCTTGTGGATTGTTTTCCTCACAAATTACATTTCATCTGTGGAACTGTCATGATAGAAAGGATTGCTTAATGTAAAGGTGGCTTTGCTATTTGGCTAGCATGACATCTGCCTCAAAAATGACTTGGTTGCTTGAATGAAAGATGTGTTGCTTACTTTGCGTTTTGCAAAGGTGTATATAGACCTCTCATGGTAAAGCTGACAGGGTTCCAAGCAGACCATACACTGCCAGAGATTCGGCATTTACCTGGCAATAAATGATTTCCAGAGGCAATATGAAAGAACTGATTTTCTACAAGTAAGTGGGAAAGTCAGTG
Source organism: Dicaeum eximium (assembly GCA_013396995.1). Taxonomy (NCBI): domain Eukaryota; kingdom Metazoa; phylum Chordata; class Aves; order Passeriformes; family Dicaeidae; genus Dicaeum; species Dicaeum eximium. The sequence continues at coordinate 70,011 of VWZP01004435.1, read as the reverse complement.
AAGTCATTGCAGTTTAATTGGCAAACACTTATTTTCTTAATAAAGTTCACATGGCTGCTGTGTGGATGTGTGATTTTGACTGTCTAAAACATCTTGTTTGTGCTCAATTAGTATTTTTGAGGGTGCTAAGTGGGCATATAATGAGAGGTGGGAGCACTGACAGCATATGGAGAGGAGCCCTTTCTGTATCATTGGGTGTTCTTCTGCAGACTTGAATGATGTCTCTTTACACTGTTTTAGACAAATTGACTCTGGAAATAGCAGTTCATTGAGAACTGAGTTCCTACAAATGTGACAACATATTCAGTAGAAACTAATTGAAACATAATTCTTGTCATTGAAACTGCATGCAGGACTTAAAACACTGGCCTTCAAAATCCTTAGCTCTACCAAGGTAGACACAGATTTTAAAAGCACTGAGAGAAAACAGGACTCTGGTTTACAGACTGCATTAATCACTCTGTAATCCTTGGTTCAGAAAACTTCCACCCATAATGCAGTTTCCTGATTCAAGTTTCCTCACAGATTTGCAGAAACTAGTAATATGAAGGCATCATCTTTCAAACATAAATTGCAAGCTTAGGCTAAGGGCAAAAGAAATGTAATATCTGCTGTTGATATTCATTGTCACTTTTCAGAATTCTGTGGTGTGCTTAAGCTTTCGAACTCAAAAGATAAGGATTGCCCAGGTTTTAGTAATTCAGGTTTTCCTTTTTAGAAAAACTTCTTGAAGAGTCTGAACTCAGTTGTTGTTAAACCAGTGCTTGGCATGGATGCATGTAGCTTTGGTGATTGTTAATTCTAAAAATTGCCATTTAGCAGCACTACTCTTTTTTAAATGTGTTTCTCTTGTACCAAGAAAACCCCATATTTGTAAGCTTTCCTCATTCTCAAATGACAGAAGTTTTGAATCTCTAGCAGAATCCTTGTACATCAAAATTTTGCCAACATGTTTCATTCTAGGTTTAAATGCTGTTTCTCTAAAAGACTATTCAACAAAATATGAACAAACTGTCTAACATGAGATTAGTCTAGGAATGCTGCCTGAAGCTTCAAAATGAATCCTTTCTATTGTAAGAATGCTCATGTATAATAGGGCAGATCTGGTTTTGTTCCATTTTTTGCACCTGTGAGTATAAGACAAGTTATAAGCTGAGTCCTGTTATGTGACTGTGTTTAACTGTTGAAATGAAAATTTCTGCATCAAGGGGTCAGGAGTACTGTTGATATTGCCTTGTGGACATGCTCAAAAGATCTGAGAGGGGGGAAATTCTGATGGTCCAGTTATAGTGCAGTCTTTATGTGAACAGAATTTTTCATAAAATTCTCTTGAGGCTGCTGTTGGATATAATATTACAAACTATCTTACTCTCATAAAATCCAAAAACTTTTCTCCAAAGTTGTACCTCTTTGTGCTTCTTGACACTTCTAATTGATACGACTTTCATACTTGAATATATATTTGAATTTTAAAAGTTAAGATTTATATATTCAATTACAGTAATGTGCAACTTTGACATGTCCCTTTACTGTCACTCTTCATTTCTGGCATTCAAAATTTTAATACCTGATTTTAAAAATTTTTTTTTAAGCTGCAGCAGTGGGAGACACTTGCAAAAACTTGAAACAGATTGCTCAAGAGGGGCAGTTCTTACTAATCTTCAAATATATAGAGACAACAGAATGAACTCCAAAATTCACTTGGACTGTAATGTTCAAGGGTTCTTGAGGTTCAGGAAGCTTAATACTGTAGCCATACAGTCAGTGTGAATCTGAAGGCACTCTTTGAATGTCCTTGACTGATCAGATACTTGATGGGATCCACGTCCATCTGAGGTGATGAAAGATGCACTTAACTATTTGTCATTATTTAGTTGCTCTTTGTAGAGTTACTCATACGGTGTTTGCTGACCTGATTGAGTCAAAATGGTGCAGATTAGCTGGAGGAATATGAAACCCTGACTGAAGCAGGCTGTGGGAGCCTTCAGAGGAGCAAGTCTGCCAGCAGACTTCAAAGATGAGCTGAAGAGGAGCAGCAGCAGAGGAGCTGAGCTGAGGAAGCAGGTTAATGGGCAGTGATAGTTTATACCAACATACCTGTTTGTACAAGTCACACGTGCTCTGTTTCCGAGGGAAGGCACTTTTGTTTGTGTGTTTCAGGAAATTATCCCAGTGTAATTACAATGCATACTTACTGGTAAGTCCCTATGCTGATGGTGAGTCCTGTACTTCCCTTCAAGAGTGAGGTGCTCCCATAGTAGGTGTGATGTTGGGTTTTGGATATGACTGTTCTTGGGAAAAGGCAGAGGAGAACAATTGCAGCCTAGGTTTAGAAGCAGGTGACACAGCTGATGGGTGGGAAGAGAGCTGCCACCTGCACGCCCAAGGTGCTTGGGCTGTGCTCATGGGACTCATTTCAGTACCTGCTCTGGCTTTGACACAGGAAGGTGCCTGAAGAACTTTACACAGTGCCGCAGGACTATGAAGCTGACCTTAAGTGCTTTACACAGACAGTAAAGTTTACCAAAGAAGAATAAAAAGAGTATAACTTTGTTATTATTCTGTCTTATTCCTGATTTTAAGCTTGAATTCTGTACCTATCCTCCTTCAGGAAAGAAAGAAGAAAATTAATACATTTCTTTCAAGTGCACTATCTAGAATTGCCGTGTTGCCTTTCATTTTGCTATTGTGTTTTTCAAGCTCCTGTTTCAAAGCTCAGGCTTTCATGGAGAGTCCTTTTCCACTGAGATGACGAATGCAAATGTGACCAACTGGTAATTAGGAATATGTTCCGTGTCCCTTTCTGAAAGCTTATGTTAGGGTTTCCCTTGGCGCTCAGCATGGGCTAACAGTGGATGTGTCGTCACCCCTTACATCAGGAATGTTTGATGGGAACTTGTCAAACACTAATGCAGGATAACCTTGCTCTGCCTTATGCTGAGAGAAGTGTCTGCAGTCAAGGAGGAAATAAAAAGCTGATTGGAAGTAAAATGCTGTTACTGCTTTTCATGTTCATATAATCAAAAGTGTTATCAACACATTTGGGAAGAATGCCAGGGAGATTGTTACTGGAGTTAAAATGTATATGTGTATATTAAATCCTTCATTTTGTGAAAATTATACATTTTCTCCACTGGCATCTTTAGAACATCTTCCAAAAATATGTATAGTGGGGTGGAAATAAGCTGTGGGCGGGAAGGAAGGAACATCTATTACCCTTCACCAAGTCTCAAGTCAAGCCTTTATTGTGGTATTTGGCTGTAGGAAAGCACAATGCTGACAGCTCTTGGACAGAGAGCCTTGTCTGAACTTTGGGCTGTTCCATGTCTGATCACTTTGAATTTCTTGACCAGTAACAGAGGCAGAAAGCAAGATTGCACTTCAGAGCACACAAAGGCTAGTCTAAATTCAAGGATAAAATGCCAAATAGCCACAGCACAAGCATGCTTTGGCTAAATGTGTTATGTTTTCGTCCTGTGTACTGTAGAATCTTTGTGATGGCACTTAATCCCATTAACAAGTCAAGATACCTTTTCTGTTTTATACATTAATACTTCTCAGTGCCTTGAGGTTCCCAGGAACAACAGTTCTAGATAGTAGGTTACATTAGTTGTGCATTTGACCATAATCAGCACAACCTTGATGTGTTTACATAGTCAACCTCTTCACTTGCTAATGAAACAATAAATTAGGAGGGATTTTCTGCTTTTTGTATAGCTGCGTGCTTTTTCTGTATGAAATTAGTGAATACAGGTACTACACTGCTGGAGTCAGAGGTAGAAACACTACAGTATTTCTGTCTCAATTTTTTTGTGGTTTTTACTTCAGTGACAACACCCCCTCCCCCCAACTCCTAAACCAGAATTGAGAATATATATGGCTTCAGGAAAATGTTATCAGCAATGACTGAGTGGCAGATGTAGATGCTTACTAAGATCTAACTCAGTGCCTTCTCCCTATTGCATGCATTATGTATTTTCCCCATCTAACTCACATAGCAGATGACTTTTTTGCATTAAGGGTAAAGATTATAGCAAGCTGAATAAAATCAGTGAAGTATAAACTTGTGCTCAAAGATGGAAAAGAAGTATGTCTTAAAAACTGGGGAAAATGAAGAGCACATTGTTCCTGCTGTCTGTCAGTTGGGAGTGGTTGCTTAGGTCATGTGAGCTGGGCAACAGTGTGAAGAGAATGAGCAGTGCTCAGATGCAAACTGATAAATCCGTCACTAAGACTGACCTTTAATAATGCATTCCATGGAGTGGAGTAATTTCTCTGCCATTTTGTTTCTAGAAATGGTGGGAAGTTTTGATTAAAAATTACTTTCTTAACCAATATAAGGTATTGGATCTAATTCTGGGGAAAGAAACACAGGTATTAAAGCATTGAATCATACAAATATGTTCTTGGGGATATTTCAGTGTGATGCCAGAAAACAAAGTGTGTTTATGTAGCAAGAAATTTAGAGATAAACGTGTTTAGTTCCTGGCAAAATGAGCAACAACATTTCCATTACAGCAGTAGTGTGCAGGTTGGGCTTCCAATAGATAATGTCAAGTAGATGTTCAATTTATTAAACAATTTTTAGTCTTTAATTATAAGCTATTTATAATTGCCAATGTGATAATTAAGTTAATAATCTTTAAAGCCCTTGAAACAAAAAATATTTCCCAAGTATTTTTTTCTTTACTCATTTCTTTCTTTGCTTACATTTTTTTCTGTTACTCTAGAACGTTGTGAAAAACATGCTTATGAGGTTTGTGGAAAGAAGAACGTTTCAGACTAAGGAAGTTTGAGCACACAGATTGCTTAACCGTTTATATGTTTCTGATTTATTCTGAGGTACCGTCGTCACATCTGTACAACATATACTAGGTTTTTATTTGTAGGCTCAAAAGTAGAGCCAAAATGAAAGAGGTGAACTGAATGGTGTAAATATCTAATTGAATTAATGGATAATTTAAATATGCCTGAAATTAGTCCCACTGTATGTATTTATATGGTGTTGGTCTTTTTGTTTTATGTATGGCTTTCTGATTCTGGTTACTTGATGCCAAGCATTATAAATGAGGGCCTTTCTCTAAAGTGTAAAACTGATTAAGTGTTAAAATGAGTAATCAAAACATCAAATTTTGCCATAAATTTGAATTCAAACAATGAAATGCTACCATCTCATGTTATAAACAAACATTCTGACCTTCTTTTTGCAGAAAATTCTTGGAAATGGAGTATATGACAAATCTGCTGCCAGGTGGCTGGCCTGGTGAAGGTGTCTTTCTCAGCAGCAGGACTAAGGTAACTTGCAGCTCTGCCCAAAATGCCTCCAGCCCACACAGGGTTCTTCCACGGGTGGGCTGGGAGCACTGGTAAGCACACAATGACAAAGTCCTTAGATGGAACAAACCTTCTCAAGTTGTTTCTTATGTTTATATTTCAGTGACAGCAGTACAGCAAATGCTTGCATAGGTGATACTTAGTAAGAGTTTTCATGGCTTACCTTCTGTTTTGTAGGCTGCTGAGTTAAGAAATGGAAAGTAGGTCTGTTTAGGTTTCACATGCATGTTTGAGTAGGAGGTAGATTTTACTAATTGTCCTTATCAGATTAATGAGAAATTTATTTTCTGTTGCTGTGAGTGACTACTGTAGTGATATAACTTCTTTGGCACCAGAGATTTGAACATTATTTTAAAGAATAATTTATTATAAGCAGGGCGAGTAGTAACTAATTGGACATTTCCTAAAGATTTTGTTTACTGGCATATGGATGATATGACACATGTAATGTATATGCAGTATTGCCAACTGTAGGCATTAGAAATCATGAGTCAGACCCTTAAAAATCTTGAAAGTGGTTAAAAAAATGTGACAATTAACTTCTATTCTTTGGGCCCCTAGGGTAACGTGAGTCAAACTTGCGACAAGATTTGCTTGAGACTTTAAGAAGGAAAACTGAGGGTTTTGACTAATCACGTGTCTTTCAGAGTGGAGGCTGTAGGAAAAAAAAGAAAAAAAAAACCCACAAAACCTTGGAAGACTGGCAATAAAAGGATGATTTGGCAGTGCTCTATCAGAGCAGGATGTCATTAATCTGAAAATAATCATAGACTGAATTTGTTTGTGAACATCTGTGCGAACATAACACAAGCCTTGGACAGTGAAGTTTTCCGGGTAGGACAGTTATATCTGCTGATCTACAGAACAGGCTGCCTTTGCCAAAGGCATAAACCTAAATTTGTAGATGCAAGGTTTTAATTGTTTGGAATGACTGTTAATAAAATGAGAGAGATAAATTGTTTACCATAGTAACAGAATTATGTTGTGCATGATGATGAAGTTGATGAAATCATGCATCAGAAGAAAATAAGAAGTTAAATGAGAACTCTGCTATTTCCATGTGGTATGTGCAAACTTCTTACGTTGTTTATGTTGTTAGACCCACTCATTGAATTAATTGTCCCTCTCTTGTGACAAGATAACAAGTTGTTGCTGTTACCTCAGGCCCATCTCTGTCAAGGGTAAAAGGTATCTAAAGAAAAATACAGGCTGTCAGATAAGTTAAAGTGAGCAATCCACAAATCCTTTCTTTTTCTAAATCTAGCACAGCAATCTGTATGGCTGTAGTTGCCTAAGTTTTCCCCAGTAAAGTTATTTTGATATTAAAAAGAAAAACTTTTAGCACCCCTGGCAGGCCTGCAAGGCCATGTGGGATGTCCAGATTGAGCACCAGTTTTGCATTTGCATCTGCTGGAGGACACATGCCTCTTGCCAGTGGCAGTGCAACCTGTGTTACAGCAAGAGCAACTGCTGTGGCAGGAGGAGCAGGCTGGAAATGCTGTGACAAGTCCTTTAGATACAATGGTTTGAAGCTGGATTAGACAATGGGAGATCTGGATTTGGTGCCTACTCCACTTTGGAAGTTTAGCTATGCACTCTAAAGACCCTGTTGCATGAGGCCTCCTGTTAGACTGCTCCTAACAATGTTTCACTGCACAGAAAGGGCTGCTAGAGCCACAAGAAGGAAGAATTTTCTTTCCCATTGAGCTAGAGAATATTTCCACTTGCATGTTCTGATTTCCCCATATAGCACTTGGTTTCCTTTTTATTTTTGCACACCTTGAGGACAGCCTTGCCACCAGCCTGCTAGGAGATATGGAAATAATTTATCTGAGAAATACCAGGCCCAAGTTGTGAGCATTTAGAGTGGGCCAAAGTCCTACTACAAATCTGAAATTTGGGTTGTTCTTGTAAAGAGCCAGAAAAAGGCCCCAACCTACCTATGCCCCCAAACTTGTTTTTTCTGTTGCTGCTCAAACATGGGTAGGATTCAGCCCAGCAAGTAGGGATGATGGATCTGAGATACCCTTGTATGAACAACTTCTGTAGTCCTTGGAAAGAAGTAGGAACTTCAGGGTGTGGCTAATCTTTCCCTGAAGTGGGTGTGGAACACAGGATCCTGAGCCACATCACCTACTTAGAGAATCTAGAGTCAAAAGCTTGACACAGGTGCTTAGGCATTTACATGACAGGGTCCCTATGTGTATTATTAATTATAAATTTAAATTGATTGGAGCATTCCAGAGCTTTTACTTCATGGTTTTGCTCTCCTTTATTTAGGGTATTTTTGTAAATGTAAATCACTCTCACTCCAAGCCCAGGAGAGGTTGGCTGTTATTCTATCTAGTTATTACAAGACCATTCAGAGACTTGTGGCATGAGAGGAAAGATAGAAACTTGGAAAAAATAAAGCACAGAACACATGAAGAATAACTGTTAGTTGTGGAGGAAGAGAGCTGGCAAATAACTGGCTAATGTGCACACAATGTGCAGTTGAAAGCAGGCAAACAATAAGCACAGAGTAGGTAGGATCAACAGTGTGGTTTTACCTGCCTCTGCTGCAACATTTAGCCCATGGTTCTGGTGTCATGCTGGCAAGTGCAGGCAGCCAGTGAAACCTCTGCTTTCTCAGATCCTGCAGCAGAGAGCCCATGCAGAGCACCCCATAGCAGCTCTTGCTAAAGCACTGTGAAAGATAGTGCAGCTGAGGGAGAAATAAACCCCAGCTCAAACATCCTTCTTGTGGTAGGACTGTATTCTTCAGTCCCATACCAATCACAGTTTTTAATTGCTCACATCAATCATTGCTTTTCTGCTCAGGAGCCTGTGATGCAAAACCAGTAGAGGGTGCAACCTGGGTTTAGTTTTGCCATTTTTCTCACCTAGACTCTTGCATCAGTGTGAGAGCAGCCGTGCTTTTTGTACTCCATGGATTGAAGCCATGTGTGGGGATTTAAGTTGTCAGTGACACCTTAGGGATAGGTAGCAACACACAGAGTGCCTTGTTGTGAGGCTGCCCTTGCCTACCTCCACCTGGCTTGGAGGGAAACTGCCTCTGGGTTGGTGGCTAGAAGAGACTTACTGTAAGGCAGTGTTTAGATTTGGGAGAATAGCTGGTGAATGAGGTGGGTGTGTGGTCCATATGGTGCTGTGAAAGGGATTGAGTGCAGGTGAGCTGTGGGCCTTCGTGTGGAATTAAGGACTGGATGCAGCACGGGGTTTTATGTGTCTTTCCTTAGGATTAGCAGTAGGTTGGTTTTTGAGCCATTTATGAAGCTCTGATGAAGAGACTGCAGGGCATTGAAAGGAGCTCTTTCTGAATATACATTCTTCTAAAGACTTTATTTCTGTCCTTAAGCTTAAGGCCATGCAAATTCTAGCCTGTTTGACACTGTGTTTGTCACATGCACAGACGTTTGGGTGGAAAACATAACACTACATTTTGAATCAGTGTTTTGATTCTCCCTGTTATGCACTTTTAAAAAAATATGTAAACAATTTTGAAGTCAATTTATCCTTAGGCTATGTTAAAAAAAAAAGGTGGAAAAGATGCAGCAACACCTTTGGAATCAGTTGAACCCTAATTTAGCTGTTCAACTGTTCGATTACTTTAAGAAATAGACTTGTGAGTAGTCATCAGAGCTAACAAATCTCAAAGCCCCAGGTATTCGTTCTTAAGTCCACATGGGTCACCTGTGTACTGAGCACAGATAAAAGGAATTTCTAAGAAGCTGGGCTTCCTGCACTGAAGAGGTAGGAAGAGGTACATTTGATGGAGACTTGCTTGTCCAGAGTAGAGCATGCGATGCCTTGGCAAACAACTGCTGAGAGTTTCATTGTAGGGGTGATGATGGAAGTCAGTGTTATGGACCAAGAAGGTACAGAAATGCAAAGGAACTGCTCAGAAATAGGGTGAACAAGTGGAGTTTGTGGACATGTAGTGCATGCTTTCCAAACTGTGATGGATGTAGGCTTCTCTCTCACTACAGATGAAATAATGAAAAATTCATAAGCACAAGAAACTCATTTTCTGGGACAGTAGAGGTGCAATTAGATTAGTATTCAGAAGATTGTAGTCCCCACCTGGGATTTGAACTCTGGATTAGAAGATTAAAACTGGATCACCATATGCTGCTCAATCTCTGTGTGTAATTTGGTGGTTGTTCCTCTAAATAATTAATTAGATAATGCTCCCTGTCAAGTAATCAGTTTGGGGTTCACTTGAGGAGAAGTAATATAAAGTCCATCAAACCAGAGAGGATTTTATTAGGACAACCATGATTAAAGTTTCAAACTCTAAATGAGGACTTCTTAATTATGCTGTTCCACTGCAGAGGGATAAAAATTTAGTGTATTGAAAGATTACAGAAGTCACCTCCATTTTCTTTGATTTCGTCTCAGAGCAAGAACAAGAAGAAAATTCACATCTTCCTCTTGGAAAAGTGAGTTTGACAGGCCTTGTGGAGTTATGAGTGGCAGACCTGAAAGCACAAGAGGCAAATCAGTCAAAATATTTTTTTTTTAAATTCTCTCTCCTAGTTTTGATGACACCATTTCCTTTAATGCAGGGTTGTGTTAGGTATTTTTCCAGTCATCTTATAACATTTATTGTGCTTCAGCTGAAATGACACAGAGCAAAGTGAAATCAGCACCTTTGCTTCTGATAAATAACTTGAAAATTGTGAGTAGAGGTGGCTGTAAGGACAGGGAGATGCACATACTTTCCATCCCTGAATACTGGGATTAGCAGTGGTCATCCACTTGCCAGAGTGGAGTGTTTTCTGTACTGTCATCTCATGGTGACACTGAAAAAGGCACAAGGTAAAGTGAACAGCAAGGAAGACTCTGGTTGGTTTGGCTATCAAACATTTTCTATTTTCTCTGCTTCATGGAGGAAACTGTCATTTTAGGGGAGTGTTATTCTAGAAGAGAGACGTGTATGTGATCAGCATTAAACTCCTTTTTAAAGTTATAATTAAATTAAGAATTAATGCTTACTGTTTGGCTGGAAATATTAAAAAACTAATTTGCATTTTTGTTCTAGAGGAACAGGAAGTTGCCCCTTGTTTTTGAAATTTTATACCAAGAAAGCATTTATAAGGAAATTATAACTATTGACCTAGTTCTCTTTCCATCTCACCTGGAGGAAGAAGAGATAAGAAATAGTAATTCTACGTCCTCTTCTGATAATAAAATTCTGTATCTTCAAATAAGCATGAGTGAAAAATAAATATTTATTATGCTGTGGATAAGTCCTATAAATCTAAACTTCCATGCAGTATGTATAGAAATATGCTATATATAGAAGTGTATATACTGCCTTTACAGTACAGCAAATGCAGAACTCTTCTTTATGTAAGCAGTCATATATACCAGATATACCAGATATGCTATAGGCTACATATGGGCTGAAGAGAACCCCAACAAACTTTGTTCCTTTCTTTGACTCATTTGTACTTTAATTAGATAAAGGAAAAAACTTGCTGCAAAAATCTGAGACTTTCAACAAAGGAAATCCAATTTAAATAATTTCCTAAAAAAAGCCACCCAGTTAATATAATTGCAGTTTTGATAAAAAAATTACTGGAAAAACAGAAACCAAAGCAAATATGAGGGGTAAAATAGCAAAGTGGAGCTCACTGGGGGTTAGTGTTGAGCCCAATACTTACTTCTGTACAGATTACCTAAAATAATAAGAGAAGAAAATTTACACATCAATCAAATTCACAGATGGTATCCAGAGGCTTCAAAGAAAGCAGAGACAACAGATAAACCACCAAATAAACTCGAGTTTAGAGAAAAAAAGGAGCATTTGAGGACAAGATACAACTTTGATACATGTAAGGTTCTTTTGTGGATTAAGAGAAGGCTAAAAATGCAAATGTGTTCACAGAAAAACAGGGACACTGATTTCATCAGGAGACAGGGACAGTTTTATATAACTGCACCTCACATCCTATAACCAGGGGCAATTAGTTTAAATTCTATTTAACAGCAGTTTTTGGTCTTACGAGCTCTGTGCCTGAGGTCTGCAGGGAAGCTGCAGGATTTTGTTTTCAGATGCTGCTGGATTAAGAGAGCAAAACTTTTTGCATCTGTTGTTCCCAGTTTTAACAGTACTTGTATTTTAAAAGGATGAGGTTTGGCTGATGTTATGTTTTGACATTGACAGGAGACTCACCCTTTACCAAGAGCTTAAACACAATCAATTTGCCAGTGAAACTTGTTGACTTTGCATCCATGTTTGAGGTGGTGGGTCTGTGTGCAGCTAAATGTACCTTTACCCACCTATGTCTGATGTTTGCTTCCATATGCACAATGTAACCTCCTTGTTTTGATTTGGCACACATAGGGCTGATTGGAAAAGCTGTACTATTTAGCACAGGGCTGTAAAAGTGTGTGAGTTTGTTATCCTTGGATAAAGGACAAGCAAATAATATTCTGCCAGATGAGCAGGTAGCCAAGAAACAGATGACCAAACTGATTTCTGGGTAGTAAAGGACATTGCCTGAAAAAGAGCACTAGTACTTATAAAAGGAAAAAGATTATTTTACAAGCTGCCTTTCTTTGATAACCAGAGAAAGACAGATGTAATTTGGCTGCAGGGACCAGAAGAGATGGGGCTTCAGCACAACCCTGTGTCCAGGAGTCTCTGTGACCACCAAACATATCCAAAAAAGTGATGGAAAAACTGAGGCAGTGATTCAGATGTTGCTATTTTTTTTATTTGATTTTAACTGTAGAACTTTGTTTCATGCACTGACTGAATAATGTGATTTTTTTTCTTTTTAGACAAAAGTTGGAAAAATTTTATGTGCTTCTATTTCTGTGGATCCCTGAAAAATGAAACAAGAAACCAGTAAATCTGTAAAGGTAGCTGCATGTATCAGAAACTTGGGAAGTATTTTAGTGAGAATATGGAGGAAATCAGGCTGTGAAATGAACCTGCTCATGGTCTAAGATTATTGTTATCCTCCCAGGTAAGGGTGTGCAAATTACTGCATGACAGTGTCTAAGGCTGTGGGCAGGCACTGCAGTGGCTATGTGAAGTTGGGTAGTTATTTAGGAAATAAACAAATAGGGTTATTATTATTATTAGTTGTAGTAATATTATTATTCTTGGTAGTATTACTATAAATATTTTTTAAAAATATTTTAACAAATAGTCAAAGCACTGTTGCTGCAGGAATGAATACACCTTTGCATTTAACATGGTTATCTACAGGGCTGGTGGTGGGGAAGGCAAGTCTGGTAATAGTCTGAAGGGCCTGTGCTTCAAGTCTGTCATTATAAGCCCAAATTCATAAAGGTTTGAGGATCCCTAAATGGGACTGAGTAATTTCACATATTAAACCCTAAATTTTGATCCTGACTTGCCATTCCTTAAGCTAGTTCTTTAGACATACAGATTTTCATAGTTCAGTTCAGCAAGTATTAAATATTTTATGTCTGTGCACACAACTGTTAGAGCAGTGGTTAGAAACCAAGCCTCTACGCTTCTGATCCAGCTTCCCAGTCACTGGTTAAAAGATTAGGCGGCTTCTTTCTAGTCCACTGATTTTTTAATCCCTTTTTGCCCAGGAATATGACTGCAACAGGAAGGGAGAGGACATCCTGAGCATAAAGCCTGCAGCAGGATGGTTGGGATAGCAAGTGAGACCTGTACACAATTCAGTAATTTGGCTAAAATGGAAGCCTGCTGCTTCCCTGTCACAGAGGCAATGACTTTTCCCTGTGTGACACAAGCCTGAGTACAATGTACAGCTGCAGTGCAGGAGAGGACTCCAGGCTAGAAGTTCCAACCTGATGCTAATCACAAAATCCTTGGGGTTAGAAAAGACCTTTAAGATCAAGGCAAGCCATAAGCCTAGCACTGCCAAGTCCACCATAAATCCTGTCCCCGAGTGCCACATCTACATGTTTTTTTTCAATATCTTCAGGGCTGGTGACTCAACCACTTCCCTGGGCAGACTGTTCCAGGGTTTGACAAACCTTTAGTGAAGCAAATTTTCCTAATATCCAATGTAAATGTCCCCTGGCATGACTTGAAGCTAATTTAACTGTGACTCAGGTGTGGCCACAGGAGTGGTGGGCTCTCAGGTGGGTACCTCTCTGAGGTGTCTCTCAGCAAGCCCTGGAGCATCCTTGCTCCCAACTCTGCCTGTTACAAATCCAGTGGAGGTGGCACTCAGCAGCCAGGCACCAGGAAGGCAGACACTGCAATAGCTGTTGCCACAAAACCTGAATCCCTTAACACATCTAACTCACGGGTCTCTGACTTACAGCGCAGATAATAGAGTAGGAGGGATGCTAAAACCCAGCAAGTTACTTAGGCAATGCAGTAGTAGCAGAGGGAAGGTGAGGATGGCAGAACTCTCTGCAACTGCATTTTGCTTGCTTTTCATTCTTCACAGCAATGGGACATCTGTACAGTGGGATGGAATTTTTTTTCCCCCATTTCCAGGATGCCACTTTTTCAATTGCAAATTTTTGTTGTTTTCCTCCTCAAAACCCTTCTCTTGTTCCATATCTTCTGGGTGCTCTGTGGACTGTGCGGATTTGGCCGTGGGATGTCCATGCTCACCTCCCTCCTGCTGGCAGGGAAGGAGCTTAGGCTGCAGAGGAGCCACAGAAGAGTGGGGCTGATAGGATGGGTGTGGCCCAACAAACCTTGTTCTCAGGCAGCACCCTGCATTTTTGAGGCAGAGGTTATGAATGTTGGCCTTTTGCGTGTTTTCTGGAAATGGCTGCTGTGAGATTCCCAGTTCATCACAGCATTAACAGGTCACAAGCATAGACTTGGTGTATTCTTGCTTCTGCACAGCATGAGCTCCTGCATGATAAACCTCATTTCTGCAAACCTCTACAAACATTTGGTTGTACATTTTGAAATGTGCTTAATTTTGTAATGACTATAATTCTATAACTTTATTCCATAGTATGTTATAGAATGAGTTTAACCACTAGCTAGCTGTTTGAATACAGCTTTAATGGCTGAACTGTTGTTGAAATTATAATTTCATCTTTAGTGATAAAGGACCTCTGAATCTGCCAGCCTGAGTGATTTCATGCGCTTTTTTGGCCTACAGCTGTTAATACATTTCAAAATCTCCATTTCGATAAAATATCTCAAGGAAGATTTTTTTAAATTGCAGATTGATTTTTTGTATTTTGTTTTTCTCTGGTGATTATAGCAAATCTAACTGGTTTCAATTTAATTAAAGTATCTTAACTTGGCAGGGCAACATAATAAACTCCTATATCTTTATAGGAGTTTTCAAATATAACAAAATGCAAATGCTTATTGTGAAAAAAAAATTATTTCTTTCAAGTGAAATGACAGGCTATTCTCATATATTTAGCCTAAGTTTTAAATCACTAACTAAGGCCTAACTATATTGCATAATTAAGCAAATCCTAGAAGATTCCAATTATTTTACTGGAACTTGAAATGTATTTCATGCTTTCTAAAATGTTTTTTCTATATCTTTGCTTCCTCTTCTAAAATAGCAGCTGGTAGTAGAGAGCAATGAACCCATATTAAATCTGAGTTGAACTATATTCTTCTGAGATGTACAGCATTATTTTAAAATGATGCATTCATGGAAACAGAATAATCTCACCAGAACTACTGGATCATGTTGTTCTAGGGCTTTCTGTGTTTTATGAAGTCACTGCCTCTCAGTCTAAGTTCATCACTCTTTTAATTGATCTCCATATAAAAGCTGTCAATATTTTTAGCATTACAGCTGTAAGCACCCTGACATAGAAGCATATACTCTGCTTGTTTCAGAAAATTTATCTCCATTTCTGAATATTTTGCCAGAACCTCTTGCAAAGAGTGAACACGGAGTCAGCAGAAATTCCATCGAATGATGATGTCTTTGCCCTCTCAATGGATGATGTGCTTGGGAGTGAGAGAAGATTTTCAAAAGGTTTCATGCTATGTCAGTGTCTGAAAGTTCAGGTTCACAAAAGCATTTCTCATTGGTCTAGAAATCTCAGGCAATCTCTTTGTTTTATCTGCTACCTTGTCTGCAGCCCTGCTGAAACATCCTGAACATAAGGTAGTTAGATATTTCTGGTTTTGAACTCTAAAAATCAGGTCTCCAAGAAGTATCAAATAATCAAAGCGAAGTAATTTCAGCTTTGGAAATGAAGAGGTTTTTTGGGTTTCTTTCAAAGTTCAAGTATTTTTCAAACTTTGAGTATCAAGTGCTCTATTTTATATATCTCTATATCACACTTCTTTACTGTGCATGTGACCAAGCACTGGAACAGGTTGCCAAGAGAGGTTGTGAAGTCTCCCTCACTGGAGGTATTCCAGACCTGCCCAGATAGATTCTGTGCTCTGGGATGATCCTGCTTGAGCAGGGAGATTGGACCTGATGACCCACTGTGGTCCCTTCTAACCTGACCCCTTCTGTGGTTTGTGACTTATAATGCTTTCTCAGTGCCATAAATATATTGAGCAGCTCAGCTGAGCAAGGCAGAGACACCTCAAAAAGGTTTCTAAAATAATGACATAAAACCAATTTTATGTGCTGGATATTTTGAGGAGGTTGTTTGGTTAGTTTGACATAAGACAAGTTCAAAAATTACAAAGAATAAGTGGTCAAACTTCAGCAGGAATTTAAATGTAACAGAAATCTCTGTCCATGCTTCCTCAGTGACACTCCAGATGGGACACTGCAGCTCCATGCAAATGCCAATAGCTTCTTAGAGTGAGTTGTGAAAAACTGGCCAGAAAAAACAGTAGATGGGCATTGGTAGCCTTGATCTTTAAATTCTTGTTTTTCAAAATACTGGTGAATTTAGAGGGCCATCAGAAAGGGTCATCATTGCTAAATTACAATCTTTACAAAAGATTTTTGTTTTATTCCAGAGGGTGCTGTGGCAAAAAATTTGCCATAATGACAATTATAGAGTTCTAGTTTCCAATAATAATATTAAGTGCAGAACACAGAGAGAAACACAAGTTGTACTTGAAAGTGCTTTATCAGCACAAGGCATTCAAGACAAGAAAATATTGATTTGAAAAATGGGAATTGATTTACCTGTTCAGTAAAAAGTCTTGGAAAACATGAAAACTACAGCTCACGGAAAGAGAGCAGCTATTCAGTGCCCTATGTGCCTTGTCTTAACAAAGGGTTTGGGGCACCCTTCCTCCTACTACAGTAGTGCTTGGTGCTACACAAACATGGCTTTTTTGCTCTTTGGACTTTGTTTTGGGTTTGGTGGGGGTTTTTTTGTTGTTTACTTGGGGGTTTGTTTTTGGTGTTTTTTTTGTTTTTTTTTTTGGTTTTTTTTTTTTTTGGTAATGTACTACATGGAGATGCTCAAGCAATACTCCTGTCTTGAGATATCTGGGCTTATACATTTGCATGCCTGGAATATTGTCTTGGCATCCTTGCCTTCATGCAAAGTGAAATGAAGCATTGGCTCAAATCTAACGTAGCTGCAAGAAAGGCAGTTTTATTTGTAAGTGAAATTAAGTTAATATATGCACTCTGCCATGTCTCAAGGCAAATGAAATTCTTTGTTTTAGACATATTTGCATAATTTTCTATGCCTTTGGCATCTTGTTGTCATTCCACCTTATATTTCTACGTTTTCTGTATCTCAGAGAAAACACAAATGGAAAATGAAGCTAAAAAGCTTTAAAGAAAAGCTTTTAAAATCTTCTATTTGCATTCTGGAAAATGGCTCATTAATTACAGCTGGAAATATGAAATATGAAAGGCTGCCAGCAGAGTCAACTCAGGTTTGTGACAATGATCATTTTATGACTTGCATCATGTCAGTCTCCCACTAGATTCCCTCCTGCTCACAGAATAAGTGAACAGTGAGTAAATGACTTCTTACAGTTGCCAGGTAGCTTGAAGCACAGTGTTGTATACTAAAATGATGTTTATTTCCATATTCTTGGATCTAGTTTTAGTTTGCCTGCCTGGCATCAAAACTGTGAGAAGAGTGACCCCACATTCCTGCTCCTTGTTCTGTGTTTGAGGATGGTATGGCTGAACCTTCCATCTACCACATGGTAAGTACCATCTTCACCAGTCTTATTTGGGCAGACTGAGGGGACAAGGGGTTGGAAAGGTGAAGTTCCCACTAATGCTGACAACATTCCCACCACTCTTTATGTAGTCAGGAACCTGTTAGAATGGGAGACAAACCAACCCTATTCATAAGGAAGGTGGCTAAGTGGCAGGATGGAGTCATCAAAATGAGAGGGTAAGGCAGACCCCAAACCCCTGAAGACCAAATGGAAACATATTCTGGGCTTAGGAAGATGTTGAATATTGAGGGCCAAAGAAGTAGTAGAGGAAAAAATTAATGATGTTTCATCTAGCAGAAATGAAAAACTGCATCAATAAAAGATAAATCTTTTATTCCAGTCTATACAGGTTGTTAATAACAACATATTCTCTCATTTTTATTGCTATTATTTAATAACTCTTAAGTAGGAGTAGCTGCAGATGAGAGCAGTTGTTCCTTCTATGGCTGCGTTTTGTTATTTTGATTTTCTTTAGTTAAAAATGTGAAATGTGAATTGATCTGACACTATAATACATTGCTACATCATGCTAGTAACTCCATCATGGCAGGGCTGGGACCTGCAGAGTGTGCAGAAGTGTAAAGTCTAGATTTAGATAAATGAAGTACTTATGTGCAACAGTGCTTGCAACAATAATGTTATCTGACAACGATAGCTAATGCATATGGTACAATTTTTATGAAATGTATGAATCATCTGTCTTTGGGGAACTCATTGTAACTTCTTTCTCCTTATTCTGTGTTAATGTAGCAATATAATTTCTGTTTCTCGTGCCTTTTTCTCAATGAAAAAATAGCAGCAAACACCAGCACTTAATAATCACAGCCTTCAGAATGCAACATGAGCTACAAAAGCATGCAAATAGGCTGGGAGCATGCAGAGTTATGGAGGAAAGAACAGCGTGTTCTTCAGAATTTGCAAGCACCCATTTGGAGGAGTGCTGTGAAGGAGAGCTGCCGTGGAGGTTGGCACCAGACCGTGTGCCAAGGCTTGCTGTGGATTATTCTGGACCAATGGCTTCCCCAGCAGTAGATGCTATTGAGATTTCTCACCCAGCTTTCATGCTCCATCCTTTGGAAAGATCCTTGGAACATGTTCTGGCTATCAGGAAGTGAAATTTTTTGGTGGGCTGCTTGCCTGGTGTATAACAATCTGGGCAGAATGGATACCTTTGGGTTGCTACAGTTCAACTAGCAATTGATTGTCTCTGGAGACAGGATTAGGGTTGCCAAGACAGTTTCTTGGCCCAGTTACCATTTACACTGTGGCCTCCCCCTGGAAAGCCATGCAGGCATATCTGGGGACGTCTTCAGTTAGCATAGGGCGGGTTGACTGTATTGTCTGATCAGGTTTTGTGTGTGTCTTTTATTTGTTTATGCCTGCAAATAGACCATATAGTCAGTTCCAGATTAAAACCTTATTGAAAAACTATGCTTACTTGTTTTCCAGAAAAACTATAAAAATTAGAATAACCCCTGTTACATTTTCTTTTCCTGAAGGATATTTACTAATGTTTTTTCCAGATTGAACAAGGAAAACCTACTGCTTTCAATTTTCTATTCCACGTCTACTAAGGTAATGGCTACCAAAGTAGAACAAGAGTGGCATAACCCAGGAATGCTTGGCATCACAAAATCCCAAGAGGGCTGAAATCTCAGCAACCTTTTCCATAAGAAAAATAGCATAAATTTCAGATTAAATGAAGCATATTGGAACAAAGAGTAAATGTGGGTAGAAAAGAATTGATAGTGCTTAGTGTGGGGTAACATTTTCTAGATTGAACTGATTCAGATTTCAGAAAACTCAATGTAATTTGGGCATTTATATTGTGAACTGCAAAGCCTGTGAAGTCAGTGCAGTCCTTCTGTTGTACCAGTGGTCTTTGAATTAGGGACTAGCTGGAGATCTGGATTAGCCTGGCTTCATGCAGAAAACATTCTTGCATGTTCAAATCCCATTTCATCTTTTTCATGTCTCATTCTCCCCTAAGGCCCATTGCCTGTTTAAGCCATCATAATGACAAGAATTGTAAATAAGCCATGTTTTTCATGTTGTTTAATTTTTTATACGTGGAAAACACAGGGGTGACTAAAAGGGTAGTGATTAAAGTCTCAGGTTGAATGTAACCAAGTTTCCCTCATCTCTAGTTAGACTAATCAGAGAGACTTCTTTTTTGTTTGGCACCTTTTATTGCTTGACTTTAGTGATGTATCAAAGCATGCATTTGAGACAGTCTCTGCTGTGCCACTACTTCTTGAGAACAGATTTAATTTCACTTTGGTGAGGAGATGTAATGTGCCTAACATTGGTGCTGAAATCCCTCATGCTGTCAAAGACTGGAAAATAATCTCCTCCTTATGCCTTCTGCCACATACACAGGTATAGAAACACATCCTGGGGCAAAATCATGAGCATGCTAAATCCAGGAGGGACATTAAGATCAGGATGGAATAGCATATACATGTATCATATATATCTATATATATATATCTCATCTCTCTCTCTCTCTCTCTCCCTCTCTCTCTATCTCTCTCTCTCTCTCTCTATCTGTCTGTCTGTCTGTCTATCTATCTATCTATCTATTTATCTATCTATCTCCAGTACAGGTAGAATTTATTGTAAGAAGAAAAAAAAAGTAAAAACACAGCTGGTAATTTGACTAATTTATCTTTTTGAATGAAGAATAACTAGTTATCACCAAAGTTATCCAGATGATAAGCTGAATGTTCTGCTTATCACTTGATATATTTGATTTCTTCAAACTGAATTAGTTCTAGTTTTTTTCATAAATACTACCTCGTTTTTTTAATCAAGATTTTTTCAAAGCTTCCAAGTGAGGTGAGATTCATTAGACATATCCAAGGATGTTGGTTCTCACACTGGTCAGGACTTGGAATAGGTGGGTATTTTAACTCTAGAGCTGATTCCTGTCCCAACCACTGCCCCATGGCAAAAAGTGATACTTACCCACTTTTTACTTCTTCCAAATACCATACATGCACACAATGAATCAGTACTGGCTTTATTTGGGATGGAGACAACTTTCTTCATATGAGCTGATACGGGTTACGTTTTGGATTTTTGTTGGTGAGAGAGGTGTTGGTAAAACACCAACAT
Organism: Dicaeum eximium; assembly: GCA_013396995.1. Taxonomy (NCBI): domain Eukaryota; kingdom Metazoa; phylum Chordata; class Aves; order Passeriformes; family Dicaeidae; genus Dicaeum; species Dicaeum eximium. Next base: position 49,499 of record VWZP01004435.1, on the reverse strand, counting down.
CTCAGTTATTGCTGAACAGCACTTAAAACAGAGCTGAGGCCTTTTCTGCTCCTCAGCCCCACCAGCGAGAGGCTGGGGGTGCACAAGGAGTTGGGAGGGGACACAGCGGGGACAGCTGACCCCAACTGCCCCAGGGGATATCCCACACCCTGTGGTGTCAGGTTCAACCTACAGGGCTGGGGGAAGAAGGAAGTTTGGAGTGATGGTGTTTGCCTCACCAAGTCAGTGTTACATGTGGTGAAGCGTGGCTTTCCTGGAAATGGCCGAACACCCGTCTGCCCCTGGTGAGTGGTGAATGAGTTCCTTATTTTCTTTGCTTTATCTATTAAACTGTCTTTATCTCAGCCTGTGAGGTTTGGTGCATTTACCCTTCTGATTCTTCTCCCCATGCTACTGGTGGGAGACTGAGTGAGTGCCTGTGAGGGTCTGAGCTGCCTGCTGGGGTTAAGCCACCACAGAACCAATTTCACACACTTTTTACAAGAAGAGATGACATGAGGTTATTAGCTCAAGATTGCAAAATGAGTCAGTAAAGTGCTGCTGTCCATTGGGATCCCAGCTAATCTATTGGGTATCACAGTCATGATTCTTGGCCTGAATAGTTGGCAGAACTGTGTGACAGAACATGGCAGGAAAGGATACCGTCAACTTAAAGGAAACACCAGATTCCCTCAGTTGAATCTTTTCACAAAGAAAAACTGCTACCCCAACTCCTGTGAGCTACTTATTAAAAATCAAGTATGCAAGGTTGTTTATTAAAACGCAATTATGAAGCGTTGCCTTCTGCTCTATGCCTCCACACTAATAAGCAAGATATTTAGTAAAACAGCTGCTTTCAACAAACAAGAGCCAGCTAATTAATACAAACCTCTTTTGCAGCACTATAAAAGATTATCCAAAACAGTGAATGCATCTAGAGAACAAGAGAACATAGCAGTTTATTGCAGCATTTCATTTACACAGTTGCAGTTGGCAATTATTTAGAAACTGCTGAAGTTTTAGAAATATTTATAGTATAGTATACTGAATATTGTAATTTTTTTTTTAAAGTGCATGATATAATTTGCAATGTTGTTTATGGAGGAATTCTTCACAGCAAAGCTAATGCCTTCTTCATAAGTATCTTCATAGGCATTGGTAGAAAAGGGTACAAAGGGAATGATGAAACAAGCATGATGACACTCTGAGATTGTCACAGTGGTGGCATCTGGTGTTCGTGTCCATTTACTTTGTTTGTATCATGTAATTTTTCATATCTTTATGATTGATGATTTATGATCTTATGGCCATCTTTATGATTTTCCTTTTTGCAGTACCTTGCAGAACAGACTGGTTCAGAACACCTGCTTGATGGAGTACAGCCCAGACAGCAAGCAAAAGGAAGTGTGCTTCTGGCTCTGCATTTCTTGTATCTAGCCCAAGACTGCCGTTGCCTGGCAGTTTTGCTCTAGGATCAATTAAATCTCAGACGTCTCTTCTGCTTCTGGAGATCTTAATATTTTCAAAAGATACTGGTAATTAAGCTGGGACCCTCACCCAGCCAAGACTATGTCAGGAAGTAAGAAGGTTTACCCTTTCGAGAGGGGAGAGAGGCTTAGGAGATAGGTATGCCACATGACTGTTTAAATATAAAATAAAATGTCCCATTTGGTTGTGACAGAGGCACAATTATGCACTACAGTGGCACTACAGACACGAAAGTCAGGTCATGGGCACATGTTCCGGAGTGCCACATGCTCCAGGTCAAATCGGTCCCGTAGAATAGCAAGGTGACTGCAGTAAAGCCAGCCCTAGCCTGTAGTGAGGTCACAAAAGCTCAGGGGTGAGTGCCAGTCAGGCAGAAAGCTCTGTCCAGCTGCAAGGTTGCAGGCTTTCACACAGTGTGGTGTGGATGGCAGTTCCCCACCAGTTTTACACAGCAGCCCACTGCAGGAAAGGGCAAAATCTGTGTGGAGGGACCTTCTGCCTGACCAGGCTTCACCCCCGTGGTACTGCTGCAAGTCTGTTGTACACATGGCACAGGACTCGGGCAAAGGGCTTTCTCTGAGCACCAGCACGAGGCTGCCTGTGCCCGTGTCATGGGTTGTGTGGGGACAAGCCTCCTCTGACCAAGCTCCAGGGCTTCCCAGGAGCTCCTGCCTGACTTGCAATGCAATTGGATAAATACAGAAGCTTCACACATTGTGAATGTTCACCCTTCAGCTAAAGTTACAGTGGGAAACATTATTATTATTATTAGGATTAAAAGTAATCTTTTATCTTTTATTACTTTTTATGGGCAGTGACTCTGTACAATATCTACATCTGAGTTATTAATTTGGGGCACCATTGCAGCACCAGGAGATGAAGATGTGTGTTAAAGTATGATTTATCTTCATCATAAGTTGGTGATCCAGATAAATGCATAGGATGCAAATGGTATTGGGCAAGCAACTCAAATTCATAAATTTACAGATTTTGTAAAATCTGAACTTAGGTGAAAGGGAGGAAAGCAATTCTCCACGTGCAGTGATCCCTGTTTACCTCATTATTTTCTAATGCCCCATTGCTGTGTACATACCTGCTGCTTGTTCTCCACTTCCCATCTCTCTATGCCAATCACTTGTTTCTCTCTCCCATACTTTGACTGTGTAATTCAGAGAGCAGAGAAACTGATACTCCAATTCTTGTGCTGTGCCAAACACACTGGGACTCAGGCCTGTAAATTACTCCAATACAAATTACTGTAATAAGCCTCATTAACAACATATTCCCATCAGGATGGCTCTTAAACACATTTATAAAACTAAGGATGTACTTATGTTCCACTGAAGATAATGTTACTGAGGTATACATTCAGAATTCAATATGTGCTTTTTTCACCCAGTCACAGCTTGCAATTCAGTTGTCTGAAGCTGTTGATCTAAAACTCTGCATCAGCCCCAAGGAAAGGGGAGCCTAGATTACATGTTGTAATCAGGAAAATTACTGTTTGACTGCTATTGACATTTCCTTGGCACTTCATCACCAGGCTCTGAGTGCCCACAATCATTCTTTGCCTTTCTACTGCATCTCATTCCAGTCAAGGATCTCAATATGGCACCAAATGTGGTGAGGAGCTGTGTGTTGGTAATTGATTGATTAACTGTCTTCTTAATAATGTCTACCCTTTTTATAAAATCTGGGCTTTGACATTAAGGCTCAAGTTTGATTTGGCAGCAGATTACAGATTTGTACTCTTCATGCAGCCGACAGCAACTGTTGTTAGGTTTGGAAAACAGTTACATAATTTTAAATCCTTATATTTCACGCATAATGCTCAGGTTTGGAGCCCTCTGCATTAAGTGTGGTTCCCATTTTCACTGGCTTGGACAGAGTTGAGCCAAAAAATAGCAAGTCCACCCAAAGCCTGCAGGTTTATGATGCAGGATGTAAAGCAGTAACACGGCCTTTAGCGCTGTAATGTTGTCTGTTGTTCTTTCTAAATGGCTTCCATTTTTAAGCAACTGTAGGTAGGGCTTGTTGATTGTGCTCTTTCAATGATGCAGTGAGATCTCACAATCCAATTAAACAGTGTTCCCAGCAGCTTCTCTGGGAATTGTTATGCAAACCGTTACATTTACAATACGAGAACAAGCTGCATTATTGGGTTTTTCTCAAACTGTCAAAACATTTAGCAATCCTATCCAGGCTGGAGCTGCAATCTTGTCTGCTCACAGAAACAAAACATCACATGTGCAGAGGGAACAGAAGTGTGAACAGTCTGTACCAGAGGTCTTTCTTCTGCCCTGAGGTGATGAGTCCTGGGATGGAAGAGCTACCATGTCTGGGCGAGTCTGCTTTCTAAATTAAATTCTTTGTATAATTTATTCAGAGTAAAATATGCTTTTAATATTCCTTGCTGTGCTCCAGGAAAGACAAGTGCATAGAGGATGAGAGAAATAGTTTGGCATATTGTGGGTTAAAACATTGTACCCTTCATCTATTGATTGTCAGCAGTATCAGAGGCAATGTGTTTTGAGGCTCTTTCAAAGCTTTAATAATAGTTTGTCTGCCGTTCACACATGTAGATGTTACAAAAAGGGAAAAAGATGCTTAATAATGTTCCTTACATAAAGGTTTTTTTTTTTTTAAATGTTCTTATAAGGTAAGGTTAGAAATCAATGTGAATAAAAAGAAAAGTCTAATGATCATACAACTAGTCTTTGAAAAAATCTTATTAATCTTTCTCTTATTTTAGAGTATAGAGAAAGTAGAGCTTTTGATAGACTAATTAGAAGATGAAATGTGTTTATTACCTTCTTTTTTATATCTTCTCGTTTTATGTTGATCCGGCTGACTTGATCCATTCATCTTATCTTTGAGCTCATTTCATCATGAGCTGATGAAGTGCTTGAAAGAACCTGTAATGCCTGGCAAAACCATTTTTCTAAAACTTTGTTTAGAACTCCAACTCCAGATACTTCTTTTTGACTTGGAAGAGGGGAAGGCCTAGGTAAGAAAACTGTTTTCCACACGCCAAATTTTATCCCCATTCCTGTGGCTTGACTCATCCATCCAGCGAAAAGAGCAAAAGATTAAATCAACAAAAGTAGCCAAATCTGTCCTCCCTCTGGATAATTTTATGAAAGCAGTAATGCTATTGTTTAGGAAATCATCTCCTGTTCTCTCACTTTAAGTCAGCTTTGTATATGTGACAGAATTATAGTCTCAGGAGCAAAATAGAATATTGTGACAGAAGTACCTGTTAAACACTGAAACAACTACCTAGTTGCAAGGAAAGTGTCACATTTACGAGGCACAAGAAGGCACATAAAATTCAGTGTATTAAGGGCTATCACCAGTTGCTGTCTCATCACCATCCAGGAATACCAAATGGCTCTCTCTATCTTTCAGAGGTATAAAAGAAGCCAATCTAAGGACATAATGATGTTGTAAGAGACCAGGGGTTTACAAAAATGCAGAATAACGTCTTCTAGAAATTCTTCAGAGCTAGAATGAGTTGGGCACTTCTGAGAGGCCTGGGTTGAGGCGCACTCTTGTCCCCAGTGCCACCACAACCCATGGACAGAGTGGAGCTCTCCCAAACCAGGCACTGGGCTGGTGGGAGGGCACACACACTGTCCTGCTGCAGGGCCTGCATTTCCATTTATTCTCTGTCCATCAGCTTTACAGGGGAATTAGAGTCACACCACAGTGTCTGTGTGGTTTTCCTCTCTTTTGGTCTTGGAAAAAGATGGGATTTCTCTGAACAGATCCTCCTCTCCCCCAGCACAGCCACATCATGGGTTCAGTGACCAGTGAAGGATAAATCTGCTTTGAAAGGAAAGACAAAGCAACATTTGGTGCTGCTCGTTCCCCCAGCCTGGAACCTGTGAGAGAGAGCCCACACAGGACTTGTGAAAGCCACAGTGGCCCAGAAGTACAGGAGGGTGCTGGCTGTCCTAGGGCTGCCAATGTCCTCAGGCCACCATCCCACGGTCAGCTTTGGTGCACCAACACACACATGCTGGCAGCCCTGAGGCTGACATGTGACACAGACAAGCTATGCCTGATGTGCTGTTGTTCTTTTAATCACAGTTGTTGAGTTTTAATGATAAAAGTCAGCTGCATTTTCTCTTTTTTCCTCTCCAGCTAACAATACTCAAAATAGGGAAGGAATAAAAAGCAGTAATGAGACTTGATATAATTTTGCCCATATAGATCAATGAAAGAAATAAAAGCTCAGCTTCACTTCAGCTGTATGTAAAATTTGTGGGAAGCTCAAGTGCAACTATGATAATAATAAAAGCAACAATACCAATGATTTGCTCTTTATTCCTGTCTTTTCTCTATTAGGTTTTTTTTTTTTACCAGAGATAATGAGGAACCTAGAAAGTGTTTCAAGTGAGAGAGCTGCTTTGCTTTTATGGAGCTATCATTTGGTGTTGGAAGTAAAATGCTATAAATGATAAAAAATTGAGGTATGTTTCTGATTAAAAGGTAAAATCCAATTCTTTCTATAGGATATTGACTTGCTCTTTGCTGTTGGGTGGCTTCAGGGAATTTGTGTCTCTTTCAGTCTTGTTTCTGTTTCCACCTCCCATCTATCTAGATTGCAGTCTTTTGTGGTTATTGACTAACTCTTACTGTTGTATAGTGCCCAGCATAGGGCAGTCTCAATTCCATCATTGTGCTTCAAACTCTAAAAGAAAGAAAATCGAGTAAGCAGCAACCAATTTTCTGCTCTCTGACACCAAGTGGGTTAAAATGGTTAGAACTGTAAAGCTGTAGAAGCTCCAAGGGAGTCCTCTGAGCTGACATTAGGATTTGCTGTTGCACTGGTGATGCTTCCTGGTTAAAAACACTTGCCCATAGTCAGTGGGGTCCTCATCTAAAGGTGACATCCAGTGGAACCTGTCTGTACCTTCAGGAGGCACTCTGTGTCCAAGAACCCCTGCAGACACAGCACCCAAGCTCTTTCATCCCCTGGCAGGGTCTGCATTCATCTGCCAAATTATAGGTTGCACCTTTGCTGGTGTCTGAGTGAACACCAGAGACTGATGCTGAGCACTAGTATGTGCCATCTTCAAAATGCTTTTCAATTTCATGTAATGAGAACAAAAAAGTTATTGGGTCTTGTCTTTCTCCAAAAGTCAGACACAATACAAGTTCTTAAAGTTCCTAATGTCAATTAAAATGCATTTTTGAAGGCTACCTGTGAATGAAAATATCATTAACTTTGCTGTGACCTTCTAGATACTGAACAGCCTCTAAAAAGCCTTGCAGTAGATGAAGGTAATTTCTTTAGCAATATTCCTCATTTGATTTATGCTCTAGAAAGGAAAAGTGCAAAACCAATTTGACTAATTACAAAGAGATTTCCTTCTTTTCTTTATCTGCAACGAGAGATAAGGTTTCAAAAGAAAAAACTCCCTTGTTTTTGATCTACCTTTTCACACAGTGAAAATTAACCAAGTTATTCTGATTTACCTGATACGCAACAACTTTTGTTTTCCTTTTTAATTTGCAAACTTATTTACTCCCCAAAAGATAATGGGGAGGCTACAGGAGTAGCTTTGGTGAGAAGCTCCCAGAAGTTTCCTCCATGTATGGCAGAGCCAATGCCAGGCAGCTCCAAGCAGTGCTAAACCCTATCAGTGCCCTGATGGGGTTTAGGAAGGTAGGAATGGGCTACATGAAGGATGGGAATATAATTTTCTTCAGTAATTCTCTTACCTGAACTTACATAGGTGGGGTTGCAATCAGAGATGCTCTCTGATAGGAGTGTGGTTGAGTAACAGAGACTCTGCCATTAGGTATTCTCTAGAGCATTTTATTTTACCGGGTGCTAGGAAGGGGAGAACGTATCAGAGAATGCTCTGAGCTGGTGAAGCTATTCAAAATGCCTTTGGATTGGATGTTTTTCTTTTGAAAAGGGAAAATAAAAAATTAATTTCAATTTTCTGATGTATTTTTGTAAAGGCTTTCAACAGCCAACCTGGCCTGTTACTCTTTTCCCTTTTCTATCCTTTGTTTAACCATTCTTTCTTTTTTTAGCTATCAGCTGAGTTTGAGATAATGGGGTTGTGTAGAAAACGTCTGGTGAATGGCTGTGCAGCATGGGAATCATTAAAACACAGAGCCTGCCTGTGTGACTGCACTGTATTCCACGCTTCTGCTTGCAAACCCAGCTGCAGAAGGGATTTCCAAAGAAAGAGCACTGATCAGCAAAGATTCAGGTCTGTAAAAGTCACAGGGATGTAGAGCAAGCCATTGCCATGAAAGCTTGTTCTGTAACTCTGTTTATATGAGCAGTTCCATATGTTTCCATGGAATCGCTCTTGGAAGTCAAATTAAGTATATGAAGGCATCTCCCTGAGCTGTGTTTAACTTTCCTTAATTGTTATGACCAAGTTATGAAAATTACTCCAGCACAGTCATATACCTAAGCAAGAGGATGTTTTCTCATGTCTAAGACAAAATAAGGTCAATTTTCTTCCTTTCCCTTCTGAATATCTTCTCCTAAACAGTCTGAAAGAGATCACTTGCTTTTCTGGGCAGTGCTGGTGAGGGGAACTCTGATGTTGTTGGAGTTAGTGGGGGAAGTGTCTGTGCCTGAAGTGGGCCAAAGCATCCCAGAACAGGGCCTGGACAGGTAAGGTATGTCCTCTAAATGTCAGTGTAAACTGGATTTCTGGAATAAAGGCATCATAATACTTCTGGACTGATATTCACTTTTAGAAAATAGGTTTCAAAGGAGAGAATTTTTTGTGGTGTTTTCTCCCCTGCTGCTGCAGTCTTACCTGCAGTAAGTTGCTTAAAGCCACAGAGCTCCTGGGAGTGAGTGGTGACTGTCTTAGCAATTCTCAGGGAGACAGGAATGTCTTGCATTTCCTAACTGTGTAATACATGCAGGCAAGAGCAGATATATTGTCTTGACCCTGAGATTCACCAGTCATCTGATAAAGACTCCAAATACTCCTGCAGTGAGCATTTTACGTGATGAAGTGCTCCTAAATCTCCACTGGCTGCTGATTTGGATACACGAAAAGTGAAGGAGCAGTAACAAGTCTGGTAGAGTACCTTAACTGGGAGTGGGGGTCCTGCACCCTCAGGGCTTAGAGAAGCCATCTGGTCTCCCACTGATCACCTACACATTTATCTGTGCCCTAGTGAGGCACAAGTCATTTGCACTGGTGCCAGCCATGCCAGGATTTTCAGACTAAAATTAAACATGAAGTAAAATGCTTCTAAGAGCTATCTTTAAGAGAAACAGAGGAGTTGGATATTTTCAATAATAATTGCAAAGTACCTTGCAGACTATACTCTCTGCTCCAGGGAAGGTTTTCTGTCTTCCCTGTCAGGATTACCAATGCACCCTCTGCTGCAGCAGTGAGTGGAGCAAACAGATCTCAGAGGGTGGGTGTGGAGCTCCATGGAATGTTAGGTGTCCCAAAAATAGGCTCAAATGTTTTATTCTCTTTCTGCTCCCATTTGATGCTATTTATGTTAAGACAAATCTGGATGTATAATATTGTCATAAATAATTGAAGAGCCACAGTCCCTTAAAGTGTTTTCTGCATTGCACTCACAGCCATTTAGAATTTCAAGATGAGAATTGTCAAAATGGCTGCAGTGTCCTTATTTTAGATGTGGTAGGAAGAGAGAACACCAAGCACAGTCCAGCTAAAGAGGGAAATAGAAATGCTGTCAGATTAAAACGGTGCTGTCTGAGATCTGTATTGTCAGAAATACCTTAGGCACCTCCCTAAGGTAACTTAGGGAAGGAGGCCTAGACAGAGGGAATAAGTAACTATATCATTAATTCATACCTATTTTTTGTGGCTCAGAATAATAATTACTTCCAAGGTACCTGGTAGCAGTCCTGGAGTTGCTGTGTCATACAGCACTCCCATCCTCCCTGAGCCTATGCAACACCTCTGGTGCAGGGCAGCAGTCTCCCAGTCCAAACTCTTCTCATCCTTCTAATTGCTGTTTGCACTGTGCTTTTACCTAGGAGCCTTGGCTATGTGTCACAGACTCACAGTACCAAATGGTGGTGAAACTAAAATAGAGAGTTCTATTTCCAGGCTTGCAGTTTTTATATACACCAAGAGACAGTCAGGAGGAGGCAGAGAGGCAGAAGTGGGCAATGCCCAGCTGGACTAGCACCATAATTTCTGCCACATTTGAGTGCAGTGGGAAGCTCTTGCTCCTGGACATCTACTTGTGAAGGCTGTGAGAAGACTGTGTGAAGACTCAGCGAGCTGGTTTACCCTGAGAAGGCTGACAGTGATTTCCAGCTCAGCTTGCTTACAATAGCTGTGAAAGTTATGGTTGTAATGCAGAAGCAGCAAGCAGGGCACAGATGAACCCCTCTTCTCAGACTTTGGTTTTCCCAAGGCTGTGGCCAAGAGGTGGATGCTCTTCTTCTCCTGGGATCTCTGCCTCCTTCCTATCCACACTGTCCCACTCTGCATTTTCTATTGAGTGTGCAATGTAGCCCTCCCTCATTAAGCACAGTGTACCTGAATTACTTGTGATGGCCCAAGCATAAGATCACGTTGCAATATCAAGGATTTGTCTAGCATTTTTTTACCTGTGTGGTGTGGCTGGCGCAAAAGGATTCTGCACATTTTCCTCATTAGGACCAGAACACAAGTAAGAGCCATGGAGTGGTCTTCAGCCCCAGGAGGTACTGAGGCCACTGCAGATTTTTAAAAGATCTTCCTCTGACAAAGAAGTCCTTTTTTTGTGCCAAATGTTTCCTGCATTTTTTACCAAATTTGAACTTGTTTTCTCAAAGAAAATTTCTAGCCTCTTTAAATTCAGTTTGTGCTTACAAGAGAGGTGTGAAACATGTTAGGCAGATGAGAGAAGCTAAACCAGTTTAGGGATAGACTGTTCAAGTCACTGAAGTTCTAACTATAAGTTATTTAAAACACTGAATTTGAATTTACAATATCCCTTTAAATCATCCTCTGTATTCCATAATTGGAGGTAAGCTTTCCAGAGATATTCAGCCTGCTGCCCTGTGCTCAGCATCTTTCTTTCCTTTTCTTGCTGGCTAAGTACCTGACAGCTTTCACTTCCTCTCTGATCATGCTGCATTTTAAGTTCCTTTTAGGTGGACTTTAAACACTGGAAATGTGAGTTCACAATATTCTTCTGTAAGGGAAGACCATCTTGTGGTTTTTACAAGCATTATATGGTTATCCCCATCCAGACAAAGGTACACAAGGAAAGGTATGTGCTTTATTCACTGTGTTGTGTAAGATTCTCCTGCCAGCATCCTGGCTTGCTTCACTACCAAGTGGAGGACTGCTGCTGTGCTCCTCATTTTTCACTTGAAAGGGGAATGTGGATACACAGAGAGCCATGTTCACAGTGTCATCTTCCTTATCCCTGTAGTAAATTGGGCTGGCCCAGAAAAAGAGGCTATTTTTCCTTATCGAATATGAGTGCTAGGATCTGAAGCTCTGCTTGCTCCCTTGGAGAGGCTTTCAGTCTGCTACTGAAAGTGCTAAATCCTACACTTCTGCTAACTGGTTGGAGGAAGCACCATCCCCCAACTGTGTGGGTTTCAAAAGTGATTTAATATATTTTTAAGTGCTTTAACACTTTCCCTTATATGTGATGGGCAATCTCTAAGCCTGGATGTTGGACAAATTACCAATAAAAGCCACTGCTTCTGTTGAAAAGAAGACCTCATGCGGCTTCTTGTGCAGACATTGTGTGTGTAAATCACTAAGGGCACATGACCTCTTAACCGTATCTTGTTTCCAACTTGCAAAATGATGTAAAGTGATTGGACTCCATGCACTCACCACCACTCTCCCCCTTCTCTCCTCTGTGTGATTTTCCTTCCCCTGAGTTGCTCTGACAGAGTAAGCCCAGCTTGCACCAGCCTTTTCCAGCTGAGGGGCAGCAGGTGCAGAGCGGCTTCATGTGCTCCTTGCTCCCGCCAAGGGCAGGGTCGGTGATATATTCCTGCCTCCATCATGGAGAGGGACTTTGGCAGTGGGAAAAAGCAAACCCTTTGCATTCCCTGGGACATCAGTGAAGTCATGGATGAAGGGGAAGAGGAGCAGTTTTGCCCGTGAGTAATAACACTTAATTTGGTAGCCGAGCCGCTTTCCACGCTGGCAGAGGATTGCGCCGTGGTGCTGAGAGCTGCCGCCGCACTAGGTGGGGACAGACTGAGGTCCGTGTGTCCCTCAGCATGGCAGGGGTGCCTGCAGCTGCCCCCCAGCCCCTCAGGGGGTGACCTGGGCAGAGGACAGCTGCATGGTGGGCATGCCTTGTGCGTGTGCGGTCTCACAGGGGGCTATGAAGTTTTTGGGAGCAGCTGGAAGGGGAAAAAAAATTCTACCTGGATGAATTTCTGAAAGAGAAGACAACTGCAAGCTAGCTCATATGCTAATGCATGTAATTTTTGAAACAGCAGTAAGAAAGTCTGTTTCTTTCTTCTCTGAAGATGTTAAAAGTCCTGCCCAGAATAAGAGAGCAAGAGAGTACTTGTTTCCACCTAGATACTGTGTCTTTTGCTGCTGAAGACCTGGATATGCAGCTGCAAAAACTGCAGCAAAGAGGATGGGTTTGGAGAGGTGAGAGAAGTATTGGCATAGAAAAATATATGTTGACAGGATTTTAGGCTAGCATAGTGACGGTCCCAAAATTTGCTTCAGTTTTAATCTTTGAAAGATAACAATCCTGGCTGAATTTCAGTACTAATTGAGGGTGTCTCTTTTGATCATTATACACACATCAGACTTCAGCACAATCTTCAGAACTACTGAACAATGTATGGAGATATTCAGATGTCCTTCACAATCAATAATATGGACATCTAAACAATCAGAAGTTTTAATTGGAAAGGATGTTTTTCTGATACAAAAGCTGTCAGGTGAAAACCTGAATCTCACAACACTTATAGACCTCCAATTCCCTTCTGTCTGACCAGGCTTCCCTCATTCCTAATGGGAGCTGGGCTATGGTACAAAGCTGTGTTCCATCCGCCTGCTCCTTGATCCCTTGATCTTTGTAGATTAAAAAGGATTTAATGGGGAGGAAGTTCTAGGTTTGGAAAGAGGGAGGGGGAAGGACTTCTTTTGGAAGCCTGTGTGTTGGCTGATGTGCTTTTGTATGATCGGCCACTCTTGGTCTTTCAGCCGTGGCTGTATTAACTGCACTACAATGTTTCTGTTTCTTTCTTTCTTTCAAGGGAATGGGGAGAATTAAATCCTTTTTTCTCATTCAAGTTATTCCTCTGAGCCAAGATCATGTACTCAGGTTTGGCAGATGCACTTGGACATGTGCCCCTGCCTCTTTGTTTGTAAAAGCATCCTATGCTTTACTGGTTTGGGGAACATGGAGTGTATCTTTGTCCCCCAGGAGCAAGTAAAGAGCTGTAAACCATACCAGGATATTCTTAGGGGCTTATTATAAGCAGGTAGCCCAGACGTTGCAAGGACACTGGTCACAACTTCCTTTCCTGTCATGCAGTACTGCAGGACAGATAAATATATATATATATTTATTTATCTATCTATCTATCTATCTATCTATCTATCTATTTATTTATTTATTTATTTATTTATATTTATAAAATATTTAGAAAATATTTAGAAAATATATATCTATAATAGAGATATAACTCTTATATATATCATATATATATATACATACACACATATGAGAATGAATGCCAGCTTAGATTTGGGATAAATTACCCCATTAATCAGCCCCTCTGCCAAGGCTTGTGGGAATAGGAAGCTTGGGAGCTGTCCCACACTCCCACTGATGCCAGGGCTTAGGCTTTCCCATGGGCGCAGGTGAGAGCTGCTGTGGTTGCTGCCATCCCCCTAGTCTGAGCTTAGAGCTTTGCTGGTGCACACAAAGAAAAAGCTGCATTTTAGAGAAAAAAAAAATTACTACCACACACCCTGTTCTTTCATTTACCTTAGGAATCAATGGGAAAAGAAATGAGATAGCACAAACCACATCAGCTTCTAGCAAGAATAATTACACTTCTCCTGCTGTTATAAAGAGCAAAATAAAACCTGTAAAGGGCACCATATAAAGGAAGACAACAAATTAGGGGAGTGTGGATACAAATCTTTATGACAGTGAACAGTGTCCATTTCTTATCATAATATTGTCTCTTTTTTATTGTTATCACTTTAGTCTCAGCTAAAATAAATCCTGAAGTACCATTTATACTTCTACATGTGGCACGCTTCCAGCCTTCCTCTGTAACACAACATGCAGTGTCCATTCAAATGGCTACTAATGGTTGAAAGTAGTTGCCCCTGATGAGGTACCAAATAAACCATTGTACAAATGTCATTTTCTCTTGCAATCATGTAGATACCCTACCTGAGGAGGTCAGCTCCACTTTGTGAAACAAGCAGGGGGAGTGAAGGTATAGGGGATACAGTAAACTTTGCAAACTCTTTCCACAGCTTTCCTTACAAACATTTATATCACATACTAAAATAACATCAGATAGAGTTGCTTTTGACTCCTGTTCTGCAGTGCCTACACCTTTCAGGATAAAGCATATTAAGATTCTAAAGTGACTTTCTTCACTTCGTTCCTCTGACAATCTTCCACTTCATTCAGTTTCATGATTTTTTCGTTTTTAAGCTGGAGATAAGTATTTTTATACTAATCAGTCTAACTCTCATTGAGGTCACTGTTAGGTAGGATGAACTTTGGCAGTGACATGGCTTGTTTTGTCAGTTCTAGGATAAGTATTATTCATTTAATATGTGAACAAAAACACAGCAGCTGGCTGACCTTCACATTAGGAGGTATATGATTTGTTAGCTGTCTATGAAGCCTTTGATTCACTGAGACTCTTTCTCCACTTGCAGTGAAAGCTTCCAGCAGATGTTTTTGATGGATTTCAGGGTGGTGGAGAAGCAGTTCAGTGAGCAGTGGAACCAGTCTTATGCTTTGATTCCCTGAAGATTTATGTCTTGAGGTTGGGCCACCTTGCATACAGTGGTTCAGCTTGGGTGGCTCTCGTTTCTCTACCTCACTTCCTCTTTCCACTAATCATGTTCAAACTAAACTCACGTGATTCTCCTGCTACTCTGTCAAATAACCTTGAAATTGGCCAGCAGCTTCACAAGCTGTTAGGAATGGCAGGTAGACACATAGATAGCAATATCAAGGAAACATAGTAGAACACAGTAGGTCTGTACAGATATCTCTAAAACAGGTAACTTTTAGTTTCAGCATTTTACATTGGAGGGGAAGAATGCATTATATCCAGGCCAAGCCCTAAAAAGTGCTATGTACCTTCAATTCCTATTAAATTCCACGTAAACTTTCAGCTTCTGATCAGAGGTTTGGATCTGGCTATAACTTCCTCCAGAATTGAGGCAGGTACTCTAATAGCTTATAATACTGTATTATGATAAATTAATCTGAGGGAGAAAAAAACAGCAACTCTAGTTGATTAAACACCTCAGAACTGTAGTGACTCCAGCTGTATTTTAGATGCTGTGCAGACAGGCATTGGTAATAAGAATTTCTGGAGCTTATTAAACCATTTTCTTTCTCACTTTGGGGAAGATGACATAAAATTTTTCCCTAAAGCAAAAAGGGCTTCACCTTGCAATATTCTGTCCTAAGTATGACAGACTTGTGATCACAGCTGCAGGATGAGCACCATTGTATTTGAGGAGGTAGAATGTGCATTCTTGAACCCCTCTAGTAATTGTCCCTCACCTATCAGCAGTAATTAGCTATTGCACAGCTAATTGGAAGCAGAATTTCTTGTGCAATTGTGTAAAGCCCTTGAGTGTGGGGTCAGACGCCCAGTCATGGCTGATGGGCAACAGGAGGTCAGGAAAGGAGGTGGGAGAGCGGGGGGCTTGTGGTGATACGATCTGTGCCCACCCAAGGGGCTGTGGGGCTGTTCCTGTGCTGGCAGAAGGGGTGGCTTGGGCTCAGGCAGCAGCTCTTGGAGGAAAGAGAGACATTTTGCCTGGGGCTGGAGGGAAGAAGGCTGAGAGGCAGCAAGGAGCATTTTATGTTCTGATGTGCAGTATGCTGCTCTGCAATTTGTACTCATCTAAAGCTGAAGGTCACCTTAGATTCAAGTGTGCTTTGGATGTGGGTCAATACAGGAATTGTCTCATCTTTCCGCAGAGCATTGATGGTTACATTAACCAGCTGGGGTTTTGTCTGAGAGGCTGCATTTTGCTGCAAGCCCAGCTTGTGCCGCAGAGATATTGAGCCTGGTTTGGAAGCTGCAGCAATGAGGGTTACTCAGAACTTGTGGCATTTGGGTTCTGCTATCACAGTTAGTGCGCTGATGCCTACTTCAATTCCATGCAGTAGCATTTTCTTTTTAAAGACAAAGAGACTCCTTGTAAGTTTGTTGAGCCAGGCAGGGCACAGTGACAAGATGGTAGAAACAGGACCTGACATCCTTTCCTATGGTCAGGCAGGTTGCTATGGTGTTTAGGACTAAAATGAAACAGAGAAGGAGGGGTATCTCTAAGGCTGCAAACTTTTATTGTTTGAAATCACTTTAATAGCATAGACAGCTCTACACAAGCCCTGGTATTAATTACTTACTATTTTTCACTAAGTTTGATATTATTAGCTTTTCAGAAAAGAAAGGCCTGAGGTGCTCCTGGTAGCCTCTATACCAAATGTGTACCAGCAAGAGATTATTTTACTCTTTTAGCCACAGAAAAATTCTAATTAATTTTACCTCTCAGTCTACTGTTAATTCCGAATCCACTGAAAAACTTTTGATTAACTAAAATTTGTCCTTTTATTAAACAAATTAGAGCCATTCAAGAAACACATGAGAAATTTGTAAATCTCCTATTAGAAGTAACTTACTGATGATTTTACAGTAAGAAGTCGATTTGCCAGGAAGAGGAGACCATTTATATTTCAGTGGGATCGGGCATACTTAGAGGTGTAGCATCACATCACAACATACAGTGAAGTTAAGCAGCTGTACTGCTCAGGATGTTCCTAATTGTTTATTTCCTGTATGAAAAATCTGCTTCTTGTATGTTAACACTCAGAAATGTTAAAATATGAGTTAAGAGTAAATGAGCTGAACTGCATTTAGTCACTGCACCCATGCTCTCAATAAGAGTTGACCTTAACTCAATTAAGCAGAAATTATTTTCAAAGAGATAGAAACTAAGTGGTGCAGTAGAGGCTATTAGGTTGCAAATTATTATGTATGAGGGATCTGCAGTAATTGTCAATGGTTCTTAATATATAGCAAAAATGAAGTAATTCAAGCTAGAGTGGTACTAGGGTGGAGAGCACATGCAGATGCTTATGTAGGAGCTGGCATGCAATAACATATTACCTCAAAACTTGTAGCCTAAATTATTCTAACACTAAATTATTCTGACACTTGTTAATGTACAAACGAGGGCATCTACAGGAGACTTTGATGAAGTTTACCTGCACTGCCTTAAAAATGGCTAGGATTAACTCTGCTGACTGCTGTGCATAAGCAGGCTATGGAATGGGAGCAGGACGCTGGAAGCAGCTAAGGAAAGCTGAAATCTGTTCTGCCAGTTGTCTTAGAGAAGTGGTGAGGTACAAGAGATTCAGGTCTCCCTTGGGAAGGGAATTGAAGATGTGACTGAGCAAGAAATGCCCTCTGGATAAAGAAATGGCATAAAAAATGCCTCTACTGTTGAACACTTTGGTGTGAGATTGGCAGAGACTGCCAGCCCGGGTGCAAGATGGCAGCTCACAATACCTGTCAGGGTGCAAACCCCAACACCACCCAAATCAGGCTCCATATGTCTCTATTCTTCATCTCATTGTAGTGAGAGGTCCAGCTCCAGATCTAATCTGTCAGTGCAGCTTTAACTCATGCATTACATTTTCTGTGAGCAACACAAAGGGCCTGGAAAATTTGTCTGAATCTCCCACTGTCTCCTTCATACACTTCCTACTTTTCCTGTCTCATTTGGCATTTCTGTGCTTTCTCATAATGAGCATTCATAGAACAACAATAAAGAGGAAATTTGGTGAAGAATAAAGGTAAATTTATTAAATCTAGCAAGTGGGGAGAAAGATGATGTGTGCTGCATCTATAATTTTGCCAATGACGCTGTGACAGAAGTAGCGGTTTAGGGTTTGCATTCAATTTATGCATGTGCATTTCTTCTCTGCTGCTTTGCAATCAGACTAAGAGCCACTGCAGAGACCATCAGTGGCAGCGATTACATTATGACCTTTTAAAGCTTACTTTCAGAGTAAAGATTTTTATCCCATATTACCAGTAATTGCTGACTGAGTTTAATACAATCCTCCCAGTGCACTGAAACTGCAGCATTTGTGATTTCCGTGATTTAATAGATCAAGTGTCACGGCTTTGGGAGAGACAAACTGTTGTAACAGCATCTCTGCCATTTGGTGATTTCAAATATTCTACCAAAAGTCTCTGTATTTGCTGTATGACTCTGCTGCCCCAATCTTGCAAACCACATCACCCTGCTGTAGAGTATAGCAATGTAAGGAATGTAGTCAGAGATGAACTTCAAGGGCTTGTCAAATCTTTGTGATAGTGAGAATCCTGTTTGGTCCAATCCATAGGAGCTGAAAGCAAAAAAGTGGTACCCATACTTCAGCCCGCCATGGCATGTCTGTCCCTGGCAGCTGTTTACTGCTTGTGGCCCAAGAGATGTTTCATGTGACACCTGTAAAAGCCAAGGCACAGTGATCTGTGTCTCTGTGCAAAAATGTTTTTTTGGATATCTTGGTCATTTGTGCGCCTGACTTCAGTCACATGTAGTGTGTTAGTTTGGACTTGTGACATATGTGTATGCCAGACAAAATCTGGCACAAAATAAAAGCACAATCAGGTCACCAGCTCTGTATAAACCAAGCAATTGCAGCACAGCATTTTTGAACAGTCTAGAGGGGCTGAATTGAGATGTAGACTGTATCTTATGTATTTCTTGCTTCTTATAAGGAGCACTATTATTAATAGAGCCCTAATAAACAATTTGCTTATAAACAATTAAAGGTTCCACAGCAATTGCTAGATAATTTTCCCTGGAGAAATCCTGCTAACCTGAAAACACTTGGTAAGGCAGGCCTTATACAGCTCCTGGGACATTTTGTGGCTACTGAATCAGACCAATAGACACTTTGGCTCCTTCAGCAATAGCCTTCCTCCAGGATGCAGACCAAAGAGTCTGTCTTCCAGCATGTATGCACACACAGACACGTGTGTGCAGGCACATAATGCACGCACAGGTGTGTGCACATATTCCCATGACCATTCCCCCTGTCCCAGCCAGTTCTCCTTTTGGGAAAGAGCAAAACTGCAGTATGGTGGAGTGGTCATTCCTGGTGTATATCCCTGGGGCAGGTTCACTTTGCATTTGCCATGAGCTGAACTCAAGCAGGGTACGAAAACCCTCTACAGCCAGGGGCAGCCAAACCCATCTGGAAAAGGTGCTGTGGTCATGCTAATACCATTATAAACTGGGATGAGCCAATTTGTGTGAATTACAAAACAGACCTTCAGGGAACACTGAGAAGAGCCCAATGATTTTTAAATGTAGATAAATTTGGAAAAGTTTGTTTTGTTAATTTAGTTTTTGCATCCCCTGAATGTGGGTCAAGATCAGTTGACTGGGAATGACTGATTTGCAAAGTCAGTGTGGATGGCTTTTAGTGCTCAGTGCAACAAAAGCTGCTCTGAACCCTCACTCTGCTACTTATCTTTTGGATAAAGGTGTCCACGCTTACCTTATGGCAATTTGTTTCCCCCATGAAGCAAGTAGCATATCAAACCTGTGCCAGAACTACCACTTTTAGAAGCCTCCATCTTGGAGATGTCCTTTTACACCTAGTTAATTCTTGGTGTTGGTTGAGGGAACAGCTGATGCATTGCCATACATGCCAGTGGTTTATGGAGTGAGAACATATTCACTGAGTTCTGGATGAGACTCCTGAGCTGAATCATGGGTTCACTAATAGTAACAACTCCTCTTCACTATAATTCCTGCTTTTGGCATCAGGGCAATGGCTCCATATCTACAACCTGAAAGAGAAAGCCTTTACAGCCCATTCCTTACTGGTTTGTCAAACTAACCAGATTCTATGAATGAAATTAATATCCCCTACTGTGTAATTTCCTCATTAAACAGAGAGGCAAATATTTTCCCAGACCTCTGCTTTATAGAATCCTGTATAAACAAGCTGAGAAGGCTCATCTCTTTAATTTTTTAGTACAAGAAACCTTTATTGTTTTATGAAACACTGAAATTGAGATCTGACTATTAGCTCTAACAATTTCAATGCTTTTATTAAGCAGCTCTGACATCCATCCTTTCCATGTGTTGTCTAAAAGAGCATTACTACATGCACGGGAGTTATGAAACTAGTCAGCTAACATTCGAACAAACATTTTAGCAGCACACCCCCACAGTTTTCAGAGGCTGAACTTTTGTTTCAGCTGTGATGTTATACAATCCTATTTCCATGGCAAACTTACAGATACACACACTTGTCAAAATTCATGGTTTATTTAGCAAAACTGTTGAGGCACATATGTGCCATATGCATTCCCCCATTCTTTACAGACATGCTTTTTAAAACAGCAATTTCCTGCTGCAATTAAGTCTGTTGCTTGGACTTCAGTAGATATGTGTGGCATTGGAAAGGAATATGTCTTGGACTCCTATCACTAAAAAGAGCACCTGTCAAGAAACCCTATGTGTCGTTCTAGTGTTCCATTTTCTGCCTATTACAGACTTTTAAATATCCTATTTAATTTGATTTTTATCAGTATTTCTCCTGCATTCAGAACCCATGTTTTCCTTGAATGAAATTGCACTTGCACACACCTTAATATCAGATATTTTGGGCACTGTCTATCCATGAATCTCAAAGATCAGTGACTGTTATCTGTTGTGACATCTTCTTCATACAACCCAGGATAAGTACACAGGCTGTCTGAGGACAAAGCAAAGGAGGTGCTCCTTCCAGCACAGATGTGTGTCAGGCAGGCAGCCAGAGGCAGGATTTTGTGAGCCCTCACCTACCCCTGCAGACAGAGGTGTCACCCCTGTGCTATGTCTGGAGCAGGGGAAAACAGCAACACACAATGGAAATTGAATGCTCAGGCCTTGACTTTCAGCTGAGTAGAATCCAAAAATCTGATCAAATAGAAAACTTCATGGGACACTGATTTTTTTTTTTTTAACTATATATATAGTTTGAAAATACTTTCAGGGTGGAGAAAATTCCCGCTTCTGCCTTGTGTCCCTCCTATGTCCTTTTCCATATTCCCAGCCATCACCACTAGCTCCTGGCTCTGTGCTCTGGCCGTAGTCTCTGCACCCAGCTAGGATGCATCCCTCCCCATCCTCAGTGCCCCACTCCCAGTTCACCCATACCTTTGCTCCCAGTTGTCTCCCTGTTGTCTCCCTCACCACCTTGTGCTTTGCCTTCTCCCATTCTGCTGCCTCAGTTTCTGACCTAGTATCAGCCACCCCTCCTCTCATCTTGGTACCTCTACCCCTCTTTCTCCCGGGGTCTTCACACTCTTCACTATTAATTCTAATCACAACCATTCCTGGGCTCCAGGATCAAATGTGTCTTGCCTCCTTTGCACATAGTGCCCTGAGACAAGATGACAGTTGCCAAAATATGATAAATATAGACAAAGTTCCCTGCTTCCCATCCTAGTGCCTGTATCCGTGACACTGGGCAGCACTGCACCATGGAGCCCCTTGAAGGTGTCCTTCACACAGCTCAGCTGTGTGGGTTCAGCTGCCTAGAAAGACAGCAGTGAGGCAGTGGAAATGGAAACCCGACTCCAAAATGAGAGAGCACATTCTTGTAAAGGATGATGTAAGGCTACTTATTAAGAGATTATCAGACCTGTCTATAACAAGGAAACTCAAGCAGCAAACCAGAAAAAAAAAAAAAACAGGCAAAGAACTAAGGAGTTCCTTGCTCTGATCACTAAAATGACATAATCTCAGCTGATTGGGTAAAATATAATTGCCTACTGACTCCTTTCTCCCTTTGCTGGTCACTCTTCCACCCCAACATAGATACAGTGCATGTTATCAAGCCATGACTTAACTCTGAGCCAGCTCAAAGCACAGTCACAAAAGAGCCAAAATAAATTTAAGTGTTTGAAGAAGAGAACCAAAATCCCTTTCCTGTCCTTGTCCATGGTGTGGGGAGGCAGCTTTGCACAGTGGCAGAGACATTTGTATTGGGATTGGAAGGGGAGAGAGGAGTGACTTGAAGAGGAGGCTGTGCTTAGCTCTGCATGAGGAATCACTGGCCAGAGCTGGGGGAGGGCAGATGGGAGCTTACAGGGGGATGCACAAGTCACTTTAATTTTTTCCCTGTCAAATAACACTCCCTAGCACAGCTTTCCCCTTCCCAATTCTAGCTTATTCACCTCTTACAGGTGTCAAACTGCCTTTCTTCACAAGAAGACCTTCTCTGTACATCAAGCAACACTCAGTGCTTAGGCTTCCAAATTTTGGCATGGGAAGGATACCTGGGATGGTATAAGAGAAGGAGAGGGGCTGGGAAGGAAACCCTGGCCAAATGGACTTTGATTTTTTTTCTTAAAATAAAAAATAAATACTAACTAGCTATGGTGATAGTGTGCAGAAGGCTATGGTTGGAGGGAAGCCCCAGAGGGAGCATTTGAAGCCCTATTACATCAGTCCATATAATTTGATATAAACACCTCACTGCATGTTGTAGCCATGCTTTACCTTTGGTAGCACCAGGCTGCCAGCTCAGAGTACTGAATTTAGCCTGCTGGACTGGGAAGTGAGAGAGCAGATGCTCAATTTGCTGAACTGATACACAGGAAAATGGAGAGCCCTACCTGAGTTAGACAGATTGCAGCTTTTTGCTGTACCACAGGTAATGATCATGGTATGATATATTTTAAAGTAGTCCATTTTAGTGCCAGCAGTTCTCTCTGTAGTATCTTTGAACCTTCCATATGCCATCAGCTGCTATGTACATAGCAACCTTCAAGCAATCTTAGTTTAGTGTCCTTTTCAAGGCTTAAAGGCTTTTTTCTAGTTTATTTGTTTTGCTTTGTTTTTGGAGAAAGGGAAGAGAAGAAAAGAAACCAAACATTAGTGAGATCATGTGGAAGTGAAAGAAATGTGCAGTTGTGAGGGTTGCCTGTGGCAGAAAGGCTCCCTGAAAGGGCAAGCTGTTACAGCATTTCCGTGATTTGCCTTTTCTGTGAGGTTGTTAAATAACCAAATCCTTCAGCTGAAATTGCTCTGTCCCCACTCTTGTTTGTACCATGGCACAAACACATAAAGCTGTTGTGATAGCAGGTAGTTGAAGTTTCTTATTTGACACGGCTGGAGCTTGATGCACTTACTAGCAACACATATTCAAGGATAAGCAGAAGTGAGGCTGGATAGAAGCCGAGTGAAATTCCTTAGTTTATCCCAGAATAAATCAAAGGGTCTTCTGAGACAGCTGTCAGAGGTTCAGAATTAGACCTATCCTCCTAGTGAAATGAACACAGTTGTTTCATAGATTTTCCCTTGCTTTAAAAGGAACGACAGCAGCATCGAGGACACACAGTCAGTAACAACAGTCCCATTATCCCATCATGGCTCCCTAGGGGAACAGGCACATTTATTATTTTGCTTCCACCCACACCAGCACCCTCATACTGCATCATCCTCCCTTGTTTCTAGGAGTGCTGTGTGTCACCTATGGAAGTATACAGCTCAAACAAGGTTTTATCTCTCTGGTTAGATTTCCTGCATTGTCTGACTAGTTTAGATGTCCATAAACTTAAAGCTCCATTAACACATAACTAGGCTTAGGCAATTTGCTTGAATTATTCATACAAAATACTGTCTAATTCCTTTTTGAATTGATTTAATTTATTCCTCCCCTTGCTAAATGTAGAAAAAATACATGTTTTCTACAACCACTATTATTAAGTAGCTCAGGCTATTCCCTCTGCTTGTGATTGCCTGAACATCAGATTTTTTTCTTTGGGAATTAGTAATAAGTTACATGCACTTGGCCTGAGTCTTCACTGCTGTGCCCTACACAAAGGACAAAAAGCTATATGTAGAGACAATAGCCTTATTCCCTGTTGTTTTAAGCATATGCGTGATTCTAGTCCCTGGAAGCATGCTCCCAATTTGTGAGCAATCTGTTCATCCAGTCTTTCAAATACAGTACTTTTCTTCCAATGCCAAAATTTCAAATAACAGTACTGTCTCTTACTGTCTCTCTGCCTCTTAGTCTTTTGTGCACATAGCCACCTATGCAATTATTAATTAGCAAGAACCACTTTCCAGATAATGCACTGCTCTTCCTCACCTAAAAATGAATTGCATTTTCTTCATTCCTGTCACATGGGGAGTAACTGGAAATACCTGCATAAGTTTTAATCTGAATTATGTACATGGACAAGTTTTAATAGTCATTTTTCACATCAAAGTTGTTGTGAGTGACCAGCGTCCTTTACTGTGGCAACTGGAAAATTCACAAGAGCATTATACCAGATTTTAGTTTCTTTACCAAATGAGCCCTTACCGCTCATCAAAACACCAGCAATCACTTCATTAGCCATAAAAAACTTCCCTCCTTGAAGTGCTTACCATGTACAAACCTGAGACCAGCACAGAGAACTGTGGCACAGAAACAGTCGTGGAGGAAATCTGAGAGGCGAAACCAGTTTTGTTGCATGAATAAACACATACTAAATAATTGAATACATGCTGAAATGAAAGCAGTTATCCCAAACAAGAAATACATACCTTATTCCTTTTCTTCCTTTTTCAAAGCAGCCATTTATTCATGTTAAACATGAGTTTGTAGGCAAAGTAACTAAAAGAAAATGATGGAACCATTGAAAATACATTCTTGCATTTTTGAAATGATGTAAGCAAAAGTACCAGGATGCTGAATCAAATACAGATAATTGAGTTGATAGTTACTGACAGTTACCATGGGTATCTTTTGATGTATTTATATTTAACTAATATATATCCAACAATAATTTACATCACTCTTAAAATAAAAAGTTAAAGTAATTATTGCTATATAAGAAATAGGTATCATCAGTGAGTCTTCTCCAGTACTGCTGAAAGTGTAAACATACCTGGTGATCAATTTAATATTGCCATACCCATGTATACCTACAAACAAGAAGCTTAAGATGTTTATATGAGTTCAGCAGAAATATTTGCTTGATGGTTTTTTGTTTTAACAAATAAACTGGCTTTCTTTTGTAGGGTATTTTAGGTGGGTTTTTTCCTCTACAGCTTGAAAATTTCTTTTCCTAAAAAGTGTTTTAGGACAGTGTTTAAAACGGGTTTCCTTTGGCTGCTATGGATACAAAAAATACTTAAGTGCCTCTTAGGAATTTTTTATGTTCTTTGAGGCAAGAAAGACAGAAGAAGGAGTTAAAAACCAGAAGTGCCATAAGCAGAAATAGATTTTACAGTCCTTCTACTGGAACAGTATCATCCCAGTGGAAGTCATTAGACGTTTTTTCTCCATATATAATGAAGGACTGCAGTGACTCATTCCTGAGTTGTAAATGAATTTTTAAAACCTTTCAGAGCCATGGTCAGGGACATCGTAAAAATGAACAGTTCAGGATATTATTCCAACCCCCAATTTCTTAGCAAGGAGATGATACAGGTCAACTGCTGAGTAAACCCTGTTTATGGACATTGAACTTCAGGTCAAGTGTATTGCTAAGAAGTATAAGTGCTGATGAATGAAAATCAAAAGCAATTATGACCAATTATACCTGTGCAAAGCTAAACATGTCTTTTTGCTTTTGCTGTTTTAAAATATTAGTGACCAGAAATCATCAGAGACAAATCAACAACATAATTTCTACAGATTTCTCATCAAAGTGCCTTCTATCTCTGTTTTTTCTCTCATGTCTGTGGGATCAAAAATGACATAATATCAGTCTTTCTTACATAATTACATTATTGCCTTGCTAGAAGTAGGAAATCTTGTTCCAAGACTATTGTCAAACGTTGTGCTTTCTAGCCTGTTCTCACTTAGGCTCTACTTTTCAGAGTAATTGTTTTTTCTAGTGTGATTTTATCCCTTTTTCCATTATCTAGCCTAGTAACCTGGAGAACAGTGGGCATAGGAATGCATGTTGGCCAAAGCATGGCATCCCTTTCCCCACATCCTGTTGTAACTTAATTCTCCTTTTGTGTGTCACAGGGGTCTATCTCATGTGTCTCACCAGTAGACTGAAAGGTAGCTATCACTGCTGACAATCAAGTATCTGATGGAAAATGATATTTTTATTTTTTTCTGTGGCTCTTGCAAAATTACTTCAGTGTTGCGTGCCTCAATTTGTGCATCCATAGGAAGCACATGGTTATTCATCTCAAAGGACTGCTAAAACTTAGTTTATCAATAGCTGTAAAGCACCACGTACTCCCATATAGAAAATACACATATTTTAGAAGATTATATTTAATACTTGTGTAATTCTTCAGAGGCTTTAAAAGTGCTATTTCATCCACTCTGAACATCAAGTCAAACCTACACAAAAGTCCCTAAAATACCCCCAGTCTTTTCATGAAAACCATGGCAAGTCCAAGCACCTTTGTTCGATACTGTGTTCAGAAAACATTCAGAGTGAAATCCTATCCCTGCCAAAGTGAGTGGCTAGGGTTTTGTTTCCAATCTAGATTTAGAGTCTCCAGACCATAAAATGCTGCTTATGTCCTTTGGAATCATATTCCAATGGCTTATTGCCGTTAAGGGTAAAAGTCTTGGGAGATGGCATTTCCCAAAGGAGTCTACCCATCCTTAGATTTTATTTGAACCACGTCTTCTGCCTTTTAATTGAATATTAAATATATTCAGCAAAGCATTCAATAACATCTTGTGGCTGCTGGCCTTTTCAAAAAAAAGAATATAACTATTTTCTAATAATATGAAAGCATATTGCCTTTCCAAACATCTTGATTTATATGAAGGAAAAAGCTCAGGCAATGGAAAAAAAAAGAACATTCTCATTCAGAGAGCTATTAAAGTGTTTTTCAAAGGCTGATACTGAGGAAGTAGAGGCAGTGGAAAAATGAAAAAAAGAGTTTATTAGGAGATATATATCCCTTCTGTACAATTTAATTCTTGAGTAGAAGAAAGTACATAGCAAGTGTTTCACTCTTATTAAAAGAAAATGAAGTCTGGATGCATGGTTTCACATCCAATATGATAACACTGGTATTAGGTCAGCAAGCACTATAGGAATATATTTTTTTCCTTTTCATACAACTGGATTGCAATTTCAGCTACAGGCATGTGGAGACAAGGGAAGGAAAGAAATCTTACAACATTTCAGACATTATCAATTTAAGCTACTCAAATGATCCTGGATTTTAATGACAATAGGTGATTGATGTTACAATATTTTAGTTAAATGCCTGGGTTATTATGCTGTGAGAATTCCTGCCAGCCATAGCTGCACTGTTGCTGAGCAGAGCTGCAGTGAATTTCATTCTCCATTATCAAGGTGAACTAGAACAACCTATATCTCCATGCTGTAGAACTGAGGTCACAACAATAATGTGGCCCTAAAATTTACTTTAAACCATAGAAATTTTATCCCAGCCAGCCTGAGGACTAGATCAGATCTTCAGGGGATGTTGCTTCCTTTTATCATTCTGTTGCATCTGTGGTGTATGATCCACATCTTCCCATCTGTTTGGAGTTCACATCCTTAGAGAAATGGAAAGGGAATGAAGCCCATAGTGTTTAAATTTTTCATGATGGACACTGCACAGAGTAAGCTCTTTGTTAATCATGCAGCCTACAAAAGGGACACTAAGAAATGAGACTGGCAGCTAGTGAAGAAAGGTCAAGAAGTCTTGCAGCTTGCCTCCTGTCCAGAGGAACCATATACAGGATAGACAGCTCATCCTCATGAGGGGAAGGAAGCTTGTGGCAATGCAGAAAGGAGGTCACTCACACTGCCAAGAGGTAGTCTCAACAGGAGAGGTGATCCACTCTCTTCTCTGCCTGCATCCCTGAGGTGTTCTGAGGCCAAACTCTCCAAGTCATGTTTTATAGCTCAGTACAATTGTTCAAGTTGGTATGGCTTCATGTTTAATAATTTCCATTTAATGGAAGTCAGGAAACATTAAATGTCTGGTTATAGCACTGTACCCATGTCTCTTAAGCAATAAAAGTAGCATGGACAACTGAGTTCAGCAAATGCTAAAACATGCTGGATCCACATGGATTTTACTGCTATATTTTAAATCATTCAACAGCAATTCTCCTGTCTAAATGCATGTCTCAGTCCCTTTGAATCCAGTAATAGGTCTCAAGAAAGTTTTGCTGATGCTGTGATTTCAAAGGTGAGCGTGACTCTGCCTCCTGCCCCATTATCAGCCAGTTTCTTTAATAATTCAAAATCCTTGCTAAAATCCTGACCTTAGAGATTAATAAAATGATCCTTTATAGCCCTTCCAAGTTAGGCCGATTAAACACAGATTTGGCACAGACAACCTGAGAAACTTCAGTAACGTTATTCATTTCGCTAACAGAGTTACCTCCCCTGCTGACGCACTCCCAATTAATGCCAAGAAAGGCATCTGATCCGGTGGAAGGGGACTGCTTGTTCCGTGCTCTCTATTACCTTGGATTTGGTCCCAATTTAATGATAACATCACTGTGTTTTTCTTGAGAATTATAATTATTTTATGGAAGTAGGTAGTGCTCGGTCCAGCTCACAAGCCTTCCCGAGAGGACAGCAGGCCCTGAGCCTGGATGGCAGCAGGTGTGTTGGAGGGAAGCGTTCATTAGCTCCCCCAAAAGCACATGAGGAAAGGCTTGTTTGGTGTGGCAGTGGGTGATTAATTTATACCCTGCAGCACGAAGATACCCGAGCTGAAGTACTTTATAATTATAACTGACGGTCTTACTCGTGTCTGTACATCAGCTTTTCCAGACCTCTGCTTGGTTGCAGCAGAGCCAGCTTAGCTTAACTCTGCCTGGAAGCAGCTCCGATTAAACTGATGCAACTGTACACAAGATGACGGATTTAAAATTAGTTTTTTGTTACGCTAGTGTTTATGAATGCCAGCTGAGTCACTGCAGGCTGAATTTAAACCAGTTTACTAGAGTTCATACCCAAAATTATCGGGGTTTAGCCAAACCAGTTTAAAACTTAGCTGCAGGGGTGGCACTGGCTGAGCAAGTCAGTGCAAGGCTGCCAGGGAGGAGGGCCATGCTGAAGTACAGGGGATGCTCTGGCCACAGCCCAGATGCCCATTGCCTCTGACATACCCCCAGGGATAGAGGAGACATGGGTGATGGCTGTGCCTGTCCCTGGGAGGAGGAGGAGAACAGGAGGTCTGATCCCAGGAGGAGTTGAAGAAATAGAATCATAGAAACATTTAGGTTGGAGAAGACCTGTAAGGTCATTGAGTGCTAACCCAGCACTGCCAAATTCACTAAAGCATGTCCTTAAGTGCCACATCCACATGTTTTTTAAATACCTTCAGGGGTAGGGACTCTTACTGGAGTCCTGCCAGTCAGCACCAGCTGGGAACTTGTCCCAACACAGAGCTAAGATGTTATTCCCCTTGCCCAAAAACCAACACAAGATCAGCAGATAAAAGCTGGATTTCTTGGACTATTTCAGGCAGTTTTTCCCACCTTAGTAATTCTGCTTTCAAGATCCAGCAGATTGGAGAAGGGAGAGAGATTATCTAACCATGACCGATTTTACAATTTCCAGAATATAACATCATATAAAATGATGCCATGCAGAATGAAGTCTGGTTGTTTATATTCTTTCAATGCTGAGCTGGAGGCTTTGTATAAGATCTCATAAGGAGAGGTTGAGGTGCCTTTCTCAAGCCCCGAGCAGAGAGGAGGGTCCAGGTGGTTCCTGTGGGGCACATGGGGTCTCCCATGGCAGGGAAGATTGGAGGTTTCCAACTCCTGGAAAAGGCTGTGCCTCCATCCAGAGGCCTGCAGGTGGGGACAGAAAGCTGTGCCCAGGGAGGTGTCCCAGGCTCATGGCAGCACCAGGAGGAGGCACTGAGGCATGGCAGGGGAGATCCCCCTTCCACAGGGACACAGGCCCCTGTCCCCTGGCCTGGCCTGCTGATGGGGGCTTGGGACCGCTGCTCTGCACAGGCACCTCTGCCAAGGCCAGAAAAGGTCCTGGTGCTTTTCTCCTGGATCCTGCCACTTTGGAGAAAGGGCTTTAGCTGTCTGCACAACTGTTGTCAGCAAGAGATTTGGCTTTTACAACCACAGGCCCCACTTCAAGAGCTGAGGAGGGCTTTGTGGGCGCCTGAGACACCTCACAGTACCTACAAACAGGAGATGGAGCCAGGTTCCCCACTGCAGTGCAGTGCAGGGTGGGAGGACAAGAGGCATCAGGTATAAGCTGAAATGAGAGTTTTGGGCTGTGGATAAACAGAAAATGTCTTCCCCTGAGGGAGGCAGTGGAGCAGGTCACCGGGAGTGTCTGTGCCGCCTCCATCCTCAGAGGGTTTCAAGCCCCAGCTGGTGCAAGCCATGAGCAGCCAGCTCTGGCTCCAGCACTGGCCCTGCTTTGGGCTGGAGACCTCCCACGGTACCTCCCAGCCTGAATGACACCATCATCCTATGATAACCAATATGTGTTTTAAAACCAAGACAACTTTGGATGTACAGCACATTATACTTGGCCCTTAGCCTCAATAAGGCCTTGTGGCAGCAAATTATATAAATTATACAGATGAATCAGTTAGCCATCATTTCAGTCAGCGTTATATTCACCCTGCCTTTGATTTAAGGAAGCAAGACATTTTCATTTTTGCAATCCCATGCACCTGAGGGAAACTTTCCAACATACATGCTTAAGTAAGTAACCTCTTTCTGACAGTGCTGAGCTCTCATCAGCTGTCTCTTGAAGGGAAATTATTGCCAACTGAACACTATGGAAAACTTGTTCCTTTGTTTATCAGCCCACATAAGACTTTTGGACCCTAATTTTTCAGCACATCTTCTAAAGTGTCTCTGCCACAGTAGCTTCTATGTGTTCTGAAAAGGTAAATTCTATCCTTACAAGAAAGGAGCATTATTATCACAGTCATAGAGTATGCTGAGTTGGAAGGGACCCACAAAGACCATCAAGTCCTGGCCCTGCACAGGACAATGCCAAGGGTCACACTTGTCTCTGAGAACATTGTTCAAGTGCTTTTTGAACCCTGTCAGGCTGGTGCTGAGACCACCTTGCTGGGGAGCCAGTTCCAGTGCCCAAGCATCCTGTCTGTGTTATCATCCTCCCAAGATCAGAGAGTGGCTGACCCATCAAAAGTCTCACAGTGAGTGAAAATTGATACTTCAAACACAACCACCCACCTGTTAGTCATAGATTTCATTAGAGAGGCAAGATCAACCATCCTTATCCAATCAGGTACAAGTTTGGCTAAAATATAAGAGAGTTTATATTAAATATGAACCTTACTATGTTTATCTAAAATATCAGATTTTGTATATGTTCTATTTTTAGTCATATCTGTAAAAGAAAAGACATTTTCTGTTTCCAACTTTTATTTATATGTCTGTTTTCTTCTCTTTTTGCAGTAAATTAGTCACTAATTTAATCATCTCTAAGATCCATATGCTCGCCCACACCATCCTTCATATGAGTACAATGAGATAAAGATTCTTATTTGCTGCACTGGGGTATAATTAAACTTTCTAGATTTCAATTATTTCAGTTTCTTCCCATGAGCAATCACATGGCCTCCTGCAATAAAAGGAGATACTGTTTTCATTTTATATGTTTCAGAATTTTCTACACTCATCTTTTAATTTAGCTTCCAGTCTTTTATAGCATGGTTTACTTACATCAAATTAGTAATACACTCCACTGACATGGTTTCTTTTGTTTTGGTTTGGGATTTTTCCCTCCTATGGCCATATTGGCAAGTTTCACAGATGAGCAGTATGACAAATACCATATGTTCACCTTCAGGCCACTCTGTTATTTGCTGGTAACTGAAATTCCTGCTGCTGTAGTTGCTCAGTGAAATTAAGAGTGACTATGACACTTTCCTTCTATTACCTTAAGTCTTCTTCTGTATCTAGGCAACTTTCTAGAGTCACTGCTCCATGAAATGAATTGAAATATGTGTAGATTCACATTTTCACATTGGTAGAACACAAGCAACATTTGAATTCTGAACAGAAATGAAAAACATTCCAATTGGAAAGTTGCCTGCAAAAAAATTCAATACTTTTCTGCCTTTATTCATTTATTTCAGCCTGTATTGCTTATGAATCTAATGAAATGCTAGGCTAGAGCTCCATTTTGGTATGAAATGACTCAAGGGAATAGTGTAAATGTCCAACTTCATGAACAATATATGACAAATCTGTAGAGCAAGTCCTCTGATTAGTTTACCTAGTGGCTTGTAACTTTGCTTTTGAATAAACAGGGATTGTCAGACTGAGGTAACAGGAGAGTTTGCTATGAATATTCATGAAAAACGCCTGTCCTAAGTCTTGCACAGTTTAATGGAGCTATTCCTCTGCCTTGCTTTGATTGATTGACTTTTTAAATGAGACTTTGTTTATTTCTGTTTAAAGTCTCAAAGAAAGAGGGCACAGAAGAACAACTGACCAAAGACAACTGACCAAAACAACTGAAAACCAAAACCACTGTCAATAGGAACTAAGAGTTCAATAGAAAGGCAGGATTGTGCCTTGTATTTCCTAATCTTTTTTGAGTCCTGCTTCCCACAGGAGAAGAGCTGACTAAGTAAAAGAGTTCAGGTTTCTTGCTATTTTTAATCTTCTTATAAGCGGTGCAGTCCACCCAGATCAAACATTTCTTTACTCATTTCTAGGCTACTCCTGGGCCAAAGTGTTTCATTCCTTGCTCCACTGCCTCTAAAGAAACTCCTGCTTGTCCTTCTCCATCCAGAACACCATCTTCCTCTTCTCCTCTGATTGCAGAAATCCTGCTTAGTGTTTTGGGCTGACCCTTCCTCCTGATGCTTGTATCCTTCACCAGCTGCAGCCACTCACCTGTGGACATGAAGCAGATCTCTAGTTGGCAGCTGCACTGGAAGTTTACAAAACTTTATTAGACACACAGTCTCCCAAGTTAGCAACGGTGCTAATGCTGTAAGGTAAAGAAAGGGGGGGAAATAGACATCAAATTCCAAGTTAGCAAAAGTGTTATTGCCTTAAGAAAATCACTGGCAGGTTTAGTGTGGGATCTTCCCAGGACTTTGCAGGAACGAGGAGGGAGAGTTAAAGATACAGAATTGGATGTAATCTATATGCTTAAACAGTAATAAATAGTTCAGTCTGCAGTCATAAGGAGGATTTACAAGGTGTCCTTTCACCCAGTAAGACTTTAAGGAGGTGGATCTGCTGTTTCTACAATGTGTGAGGAAAACTAGCACCGTAGAACAGAACCTGTAAAGGTGAAAACAGGAGCTGTCTAGGTAGCAAGAGAGACTTAAAGAGCTTTAGATCTGCTTCCCTGCAGGCAATGTTATTTTGGGCTGACTAGAGATGCCTTCACACCTGTGAGCCCCCTCCTGGAGTAAGCTTTCAGAGAAGCCAGGACAGCTTGTTCTCAAAACAACAAGCAGGTGTTCTCCTTTCATGGGAGAGTCCAAGAAAAAAATCAGTCACTCAGAGGCAGTGGTGGCACCAACTCTTCCTTGTGGCTTTGTGTGCTTCCTCAGGTACTTCAGATTTCAGTGAGATGCATGATAATGCAGATGAGGAGGTTTCAGTAAAGTGGGAATTTTTATGAAATCTAGGATCCTAAACTCATGGTTGTCGTCCTGAAAACCTCTGGCTTAACTGTTACATATTATTAGTAAAAAACTGGATCAATCTATGTTTTGGATTAGTGTATAGAAAAATGTATAGCATATAGAAATTGAGGAAATTAGAAGGAGTTTTCCTACAAACAGTGGTCTTCAATGAGGATAATTAAATTGTGGTAATTTTGTTGCTTGGTATTGCTAAAATCCAAAGACACTTTGATTTGCATATTTTGGGACGCTCTAGTCCTTGGATCAAGGGCATAGATCAGGGATTTGATGTAGATTTCTCTCTTCCCTCTCTCCCAGACATACCTATGTCCCTTTAACATTGTAAAGGACGTAGATGAAGTCTTCAAATAAAATTGTTTTCTTGTGTTCATTTTGAATACAGAAAGTACTGGTAATAGCTATTTTCCAGCTAATAAAGCTGAAACCTTGTGAGACCAAGGTGTCAAAAGAAGAGATGTTAGAACAAGCTGGTACAATTAAGCAGCAGCTTATTTAAAAGAAAACTTGGCTGCTGTTCCACCAAGTATTCTGTGGAAATACAAGAACAAAATGGTTGTGTTGTTAACAAAATGCACAGTGTTATTTTGGAAGAGACCTTAGGGTAGCAAATTTCAGTCCTATGTCTCACAAAGGTTCTGTGGGAACTGTGGAAATGATAAACAAGTTTGTCTAGTGTCACTATTGAGTAAGATGATGAAACAGTAATTAAAGGAAGTTATTAGAAAGCAATAGGAACAGGAAGAGATGTAATACTCACAAATCAACATTGATGCTGTAAAAGAAAGTGGTGTTTTCAATCCACTGACACTTTATTGTAAGTGCTAGCATAGCCATATCTAAAGTAAAATAATCTGAAACAATTTATTCGGTCTTTTAAAAACTAAATTTTTTTAGTCAAAATTCCTGAAGTGGGACCTGTTACTGAAATCAGGTATCATGAGGTGAGGGAATTATGATTAGGGAACAGCAAGCCATAGAAAAGCAAGCACTACAGGTAAATACCAAGGCACCATGCTGGCAAAAGGCCAGCCAAGTGATGACTGCAGAGCTGCACTATGAATGCTGTCAAATACATTTCAAATGATGGTAAAACTCACCTGAAGTGCAATAGACTGTGAAAAACACCTAACAAAGGGACCTCACAAAGTTAGGTAAACTGGCAGTGGAATGATAGATGGAATATGTCAACAAAAGAGTATTATGGACAATATTGCTAGTTTAAAAATGGAAAAAAAAATCCCTTATGCTTAGGGATGGAAACGGCCTCCAAAAAATTCACCGAAGTCCTCTTTATCTGCAGTGATGGTCAAAGTGTGACTGGATGTCTAAATGAGAAGCAATAATAAAATTAATTATACACTGTAGATATAGCATACTTTATTACACATGCATAAGGTTTCTTAAGGCATAATGTGTGGGTGCATGGGTGGGAGTGCAGAAGTACATATATGCACTGACATAAAATATTCACCTATCTACAGAGCTGAATTTTTAGAAGCAATAATATTTAATAGGATAATCCTATGATTCAGATGTTCTGTGCAGTCTTGTGGTGTCATACCCCTGAAGTGCTAATGCTTCAGCTATCTTGCCTGTACACATATGCTCACAGAAACATGTGCATGCAAATTTCTGATATACATATAAAAATATTTTCCCCTGTTTCACTGTCTTTTATAACATTTTCTTGCTTATGGACTCCTTACAGAAATTATTAGAAGTAATGAAAGTTTTTTCTAGGAATATAAGCTGAATAGACAGGGACACCTTGTTTCACAGAGGCGTTGAGGAAGTGTATGAAAGCTATGTGAAATCAGGGTACAGAGAAAGGCAATCAGGTGCTGTGTTTAAGGAGATGCTTGAATGCACCTAAAATACAAAAAAATCTGAAACACACAAAGGTACTCTTATATTTATCATTGGCAGAGTAAATTTACTACCATATGTGGAACCTACTGCTATATGATAACCACTGAGCCCAAGATTCTCTGAGTTAGACAGGTGTATTAATGACAAAAACATTGAACCATCAAGTAAAAAAGAAATTAATGGAGACAATGAGGCTTAAAATTATAATACCTGCACCCAGGCTTTCTACAGTGTTTTTGGAGTGATTTGAGGCACCTGAAAATACAAGTAAGCATTGGATTGATGGGTAACTGTGATTTAGTAAGGTGATGCCACAGATCCCAATTTGTTGCATTCCTGTAACTTAAGGTGATCTCAGTAACTTGGATGACTGCATTTCCATTGCTCTTTGATAGCAATAGGGCATGCTATGTCCCAAAGAGTAATCTTTTAGCCTCCAGTAAGCCTCAAAACCTACTTTTGCATTAAGAATTACAGCTTTTTCTGGTGCCTTAAAGTAGAAACTTAGCTCTATGCGAGATAGTGTCTTGCCAGACTGCTAACAGTTAGCAATGATGGAGTAAATTCAGGGTAGGTAGGAATCCCAAGTGCTGTTTCTCTTGCCTTAAAACTGAAAATCATTCAATCTGATCAAAGACAAATGAAGATCCATTTTAGGTTCCTGAAAAAAGTGTTGAGATATATTTCTTTCAATGCGGTTTTTTATTTAGCTGGTCTATAGTTTGGCTCAATTTTAATGCTAAAATAGAATCACGGTGAAGTGAAATGTTAAGTATAGAATTTTAGACTGAGGCACAAATCTATGAGTATTTCTATAAGCATTTTCTATAACGCTATACCAGGAACAGATTTTTTCCCTAGAAATTTGCCCCCTAGATGAAAAGAAAAATAATGTCTCTATTGTGTGTCTCTAGTTTTTTGTCATACTATTTTGAACAAAATTGATACTAAGTTTGCAAATACTAAAATGTTAAAACGGGGCATGCACAAGCAAATGCTCTCCACTTATTTATAACACTTGGGTATTAAATAAATCAAATCTCTTGAAGTGTTTAACATGCTCAGGAACTGCAAGTGGCAAAAATGGAGAAAAGTTCTCTGGCCAGACAGGCCTTTCTCAGTAAATTTTTTTCCCCTCTCATTTTGTGTGTTAAAACTGTAATCTGGATTGGCTAATTTAGGGGTGGTTACCTCCGTCCAGCATGTCTGATTAGGTAACTTGATGTTCCTCTGCCTGGTCAGTATGGAGACTGACAGTGCCTGCTTCCTCCTGTGTGGGCAGTTCTTAGGAGCAGGTAAGCCTGGCAGTGACAGCTTGCATTATGGTGAGGGAAATGCTTGGCAGAGGGCTGGTGGCTTTGATCCAGTGGTATGTGTGGTGGGGTTGTTGGCTTTTCTTCCCTCTTCCACTACTGAACTCACTGGGCAATTTTGTCTGTAGCTGCCTAAGGAAATGAGAGACAGAGCTGGTGAAAATTAGTGGCCTAATAGAGGACAAAGAGCTTGCAAGTATCTTCATATAATGAAAAACCTGATGTTCTGGTTTGGGGTTTGGTTTGGGGTTTTATTTCAGTTTCAGTAGAAAATAGGCAACCCTCTCAGGGAAAACTAAAATTGGAGCTTAAGTTTATACACTGAAGTCAAACAGCTACACTTCACAGACAGACAAGAAAAGAGCCTGCATTTGCTCACTGCTCATGCCACTCCCTTTCCCTTTCCCTTTCCCTTTCCCTTTCCCTTT
>VWZP01004435.1:0-12562 GCA_013396995.1 Dicaeum eximium | reverse complement strand
TCCCTCTCCCTTTCCCTTTCCCTTTCCCTTTCCCTTTCCCTTTCCCTTTCCCTTTCCCTTTCCTTTTTCTTCCATGGTTTGAATAAAAGTTGGAGCAGCTTTATCTGATTTTACCCCCAAATATTTTGAATAAATTGCTAAGAAAGGGAGGCAGAACTGCTTTGCTTTCTCTGTACCCAATTCCTTGGTAGGTTGTTTTTTTCTCATCTGGGGAGAAAGAATTGATGTCAGAGGCATTCTCTCTACCAGCTTCCTTGCCTCCCTCCTACTTCTCCATTCCAATTGCCCCAGCCCTATCACATGTTGCTGCCTTTTCTCAGGCTGCTGCCAAGAAGAGAGAACCAGAACCAACCAGAAGAGAAGTATGTTGGACAAATTTGTTCCCATTTGTTCCCATGTTTGCCTCCTCCCTACATTTCTGTTCAGGGTCTCTTTCCAAAAGTAGCACTGATCCCTTTGCATTCTGACCCTGTAATACTAATTCAGAAAAATCCAAAATGATCAAATGATCAAATCATTCCATGAGGCCAAGTTCTTGCAAGCACAAGTGTTGACATACACAAGGCTGGAGGCAGGAGATCTCCATTCCCATCCATTTCCTCCTGGGCATAACAAGCAGGGCTGTTCCTGAGAGCAGCTTCTGATTTCCAGAACTGGAAGAGATCAGATCCTAATAACAACCATGCTGTTCATACACACAATGCTTAGTTTTCTTTCTTAACTAAATCAAAGCTACTTTTGCATAGTGCAGGGTTTTCTTGCAAAAGGTTCAAATTTTTCCTGAATTGTTTCCCCATGTGTTCTGTAACAGCTTTGCTAGAGAAGGAGCAGGGTGAACTCAGTCAGTGTGGCACATAGAAAACAGCACACTGATTTCTCCTTGTTCTTTTCATCTTAGATATTCTGGCCTGTAGAAATAAGATCCAACAACTTCAAAAAGCATGCCTATAAAACCTTTTTCCAGATAAATTAAATCAGTCATTTCATGGCTGCTCTCTACAGGTGCATGAGGGCACTGAAGGGAGAACCATGTTAATTTTCTTTGTACTTGTTTGAGGACCACTTTATATTCACTAGGGGATCCTTAACATTGTGTTCTTTCATTTTTCTGCATTTGAGTATATATCTTAATATTGCCTTTGAGTTTTGTTCCTAATTCTGAAAGTGGGTTAATTGGTATGTTATTTGCCATTTTGGTTGCTATTTTCATTGTGAATCAGCAGCAGATTTCTATATTTACAGACTGAAAATGACTTATAATTCTCTCCATTATTGTAAAATATAGTATTACCTTTTTTTTTTGTTTTGTTTTCCCTCAGCAGCAGTAAGCTCTTTAAAACAGCTCTTTTTTTTCACCATCAAAATAACATACTGCGTATACTGGAGTTATTAATCATAGCCTATCATTGAAAATATTATTTGGAAGGTAAGGCAGGTATTCTATGTCATGTAGGTATTCAGACTTTTTCCCCTCACTCCTATGAGTAAATACTCAGTTTCAGGAAAATGCTCTGAATTGTTAAGATCTGGTGTGCCAGCCCCAGCGAGGCTTTAGCAGCCTCTGAGTTGAGCAAGCTGGGTAAGCAGCAGGAGAGATTGCTCTCCTCCTTACTCTTGGATCAGAATCCATTCCTAACAGAGAGTGGCTTTCTGGCAGCTCGACTTACGTGTCCATGGAGAGCTGTCCAGAGCGTTTGACCTTTCTTCCAGAAGTGTGCTTACAGGCAAATAAAACAAGGGTGGCCTAGAATCTTTACAGATCTGGGGACATTGATTTCTTCTTCAGTGCTAGTCAGCTCTGCTGGGTTGATGCCTAGGGTTGCTCCCCTCTGGTGTTAGTGTGGGAAGCAGGGGCGACAGAGCCATTCACCAAAGGGCAAAAATACATTTTAGCTCATTTAGGTCTATGAAAGGCACTGGGCAATTTGTTCCCTTCTTGCCACTTTGCCCCATCTTTCTATGTGTGCTAATGACTAATATACGCTGCAGTAAATATTATTTACTCTTCTTCTCTCAGGGCAATTTGTAATTCATAGAGGGTTGGGAACGGCTGGAAGGCAAAGCAGTGATCCTGAAATTTTCTGAGACTAAAGTCAATGATATTTTTATGGTCATCTAATTTTCCTGGGAGTATTTTGTGTTACATTAAGTGGTTGTTATGCACTGATGAGCATGCCTAATAAATGTAGCCACTTCTCTCTGATAAATTATGGGAACAAATTTGAATGCTCCTAAACAGGTATATATTAACCCTGTGTGAACATTGTAAAGAGTTCTGCAGGGTACAAAATTATCACTGTGGCTTACCCTACAGTCTGGATCTAGGTTTACCACTTGTCAGGAGACCAGCCTGAATGGAAATAAATAAATTATTTCTAATAAGGCAAACTGTATTAATATAAAACTGATTTAAAAGCCCATACCCATGGGCAGTTTGTCTCCTTCATTATTACCCTTGAGAAGATATTGAGAGAAATTACTGCATGAATCAGTATAGTAGTGAAAGGAGAGGCAGGGAGGGTCCTCTGTGCCAGAGGCAAACTGAACCAAGTAGAAATGTCACCTTGCTTTATTTCAAAGGAGGCTGGGGTCTTTGGGAACAGCAACCTGCTCAGATCCTTTACAAGGCCATCACTTACGTTTGCTTCTTTAATAGAAACCTATTTTTCCATAGCCACATACAGAGGTTTTTATTGTTGCCATAAGCTCTGTCAGGCAAAGGAATATTTTTCTTCTAGGAAAATTCAGCAGGTAATAGGTTTTTAATCATAATATGCAAAATAAGTCAAAAGGAGTAATTTTAAGAAGTAGCTTTTGATCCAGTATAGCTTTTCCCCAGGAGCTTAGATCAGATAACTGGTTGCATTAATTGGTACTCAGTGTAGGAAGAGATGCTAAATACTTCTGCCTGTCAATTCACCCAGATGTACAGAATAATCCAAAAAAGCACATGCAGTAACTGACAGGAATGAATTCTGAAAGAGCTGACAATCATGAATAATGCAACAAGGTAAAAAAAAATATTGTGGTTGAGAGGTGGTTCAGAGGCTCCTCCACTAACACCTTCTTTAAATGTACTGTTCATAAATGGAACTTTTCCTATGAGGTTCACTAAATTAGACAGCAAATTATGAAGGTAAGCTTACAAAAGAGTGGTATCACATCTGTAATGTTTGGAATATAAAAACCTGGGGCCTGGGAAGGAAGCTCTACTGAAATGACATGTTTGTAATTGTAAAACAAATATTATCTCTTTGCTGTCTGTATGTATAACAGGGACAGATTTCCACTGATTGGGATATAGACATAGTAAAAGAGATGCTCCTGCACAGACTATTTTGTTTGATAAGGTCCAGTAGAAAGCATCCCAGTGGCTTCAGTGGATGCTCATGAGGGAATATTTTCATATTTCTTAGGAATGTAATTTGAATATGTAGGTGATGCCAGTATTCCCTGAAGCTTCAATCAACACATCATTCTCTCTTGTTTGACTGTAGTTTTGGTAGAGTTACTATTTTTGTCCGCATACATTTCTTTTCACCTTTGTCAGCTTAATGCAAGACTGCAAGAATAGAGGTACTGAGTGCTGCTAAATGTTCCCCAGCATTGACCACAAGCAGAAAAGTAAGAGTAGAAAATAGGAGTATTTCAAGGAAATTGTGCTACCTTCCCAGTGTGGTCTCTCAGCCTCTGACAACTCAGAGCTCTGAAACTGAGCTCAGAATTGGTGACCCTGTTTCAGATGTATCCCCTGGGTGATTCTTCACAATGTACCCATCTGTACCAGGAATCACTGTCACCCCTATCAGAATGACCTCCACAGTTTATTGTGAAAACTGTGCTTTTGGTCTAATACTTTTGAACAGTTTCATGAGTTTGGTGGGGGTTGTTTGTTTGTTTGGCTGGTTGGTTGGTTTGTTTTGTTGTCCTCCAGTCCATGTGGAGATCTATCCAGGGGTTGCTTCATTTCCCTAAGAACTGTCAATGTTTGAAAGCCTAGGGAGTGCTACTGGGGTTCTTTCTGTCTTGCTCAGGAGTTTGTGAGGCAGGAATTCCCTCACAAAGTCCATGCTGACGCTTTCTTGATGCCCCAAAATTGTCCATGTGTCTCATAAGTAGGTAGGCAATTTCACCAGAAAAGCAGTCTAAGTTTTGTGTTTATATTTCCTCTGGGTGCCTTGATTTTTTACAGAATAGTTTTGGTTATTTTTTTTTAATAGAAGATATCTTTGCCACCCTCCAGTTCAGAGGGTCATCAAAGATACATGTTGAACTACAAC
This sequence comes from Dicaeum eximium, assembly GCA_013396995.1. Lineage (NCBI taxonomy): Eukaryota > Metazoa > Chordata > Aves > Passeriformes > Dicaeidae > Dicaeum > Dicaeum eximium. The sequence goes on along the minus strand of VWZP01004435.1, from coordinate 8,282 downwards.
AAAATACAATAGTCATTTCCCATAATGAAGTCTTCATTGCATGCGAAAAGAAGTGCCCGACTACCATGTCCTGCCCGCTGTGGGAAGAAGATGAATATGTAGATCAATTTTTAAGAAAGAAAGGCAAGCATACAAAAAAGTGAAGCAAGCACATTAGTGTGTACCAAGGCTCTGTGATACACCAGCATTCATCAAGAGCAGCCCTCAGGAATGACCTGAGGTTTGGTTTTTACATAGACAGACTGTGTTTAGAGTTCTTGCACTGTTTTTCAGAGCTATATTTACCCTGCCAAATAAAAGATGACATGGTTTCAAACCAAGCCCGAGTGACAGAGACAGGGTTTATGTGTATGCTGTGAAGCAGTAGCCCCTTGCACATCATGGCTGTCTTGCAGGCAGCTGTTTGGAGAAATCCGTACCGGAACCAAGGGCTTAGAGAACAATTATGCTGTGTGGACAATCAATAATCAAGCTTGGCCTTGTTTTATTTTGGGGTATAGAGGCACTCAGTGTGATCCTTCTAATAAACAGGGATGGCTTGTAAAAGGATAAGAGAAACAGAGTGATTTCTGAGTAAATAATCTGGTCTGGGGAGTGATGTAAATGATGAGCAGAGGCACTTCCATGCAGAGTGAAATCATTAATGTTATGTAAGAGCTGAAAGCATTCATGTAAGGCTGGTGCATTTGTAGCAGGACATGGATAGTGCTCTTACTCACATTTAGCATCCTTTTATTCCTGGATCTGGGGTCACTTGGGAAGATCCATCTACATAAGCTGTATTTAGACAGTAATATTTTGATGTTAACTGAGCTGAAAAGGGCTCCCCTGATGAGCTCCTTCATGAAAAAAAACAGACAAATCTGAATTTTGGAAGGAATGACTGCACATGTCTTTTTGACACAATTCAGTGTCACGTCACGAGGTTGCATTTGAAATGTGACCCAAGTAAAAATGAAATTAAAATGGGTGAGAGTGTTTCTGCTTAGTCCCCTGGTTTCAGTGGCTGAGACCTCTAAATAAAAGCAGTGCTAAGGAGGCAGGTGGTGTGAGTGCCTTTCAGGCCACCCTTTCAGGTGCTAAAATAAGCTGTATTTAACATTGACTGCTTTTCAGGCTGAGATTTCTTTCCACAGTTGTTTTTTTTTCTTGAAGGTTAATTAACAATGACGTTTTCATAATAAAATTCCTATTTCTTGATACAAAGTCTTCACTCTTCCTGGTCTACATGGTAAGCATAAGTTAATTAATACAAGCAAATTTGCCCACGCAATATAGCTTTTAAAAGCATAGTAGACATGCCTTGTTAACTAATTGAAGAATTTCAGAGATATAAAAGCACATGATTGACACATAATGTGCAGTCAAGGGAAATACTATCCTGAGAAGCTTTCAGCAATGAGACACCAAAAGCTGCACAGTGCAAAGTTCACATAAAGGAGCTAATGCGCTTCACTGGAAGAATCCAGAGCACACTGATCCATCACTGATGAAAACCCAGCTCAAGGCTAGCTAGGAAAACGGTGGTTATTTTGTTTCTTTCCTAGTACAAAACATTTTTTTTTTAGGCCTCAGAATGCAATCCACACAACATAAGAGTAAGAAGGCATTAGCTTGAAAAAGCTGTGGTTTGCACAGGACATCGTAGACTCATAGAATCATAGGCTCACAGACAGAGCAGTTTGGGTTGGAAGGGACTTTTAAGGGTCATAAACCGAACTAGGAGTTTGCCCTCCATTACCACCCTAACCACCCTAAAAGACTTTTTGTCCATGTCTTGGTGCACAGTGGCACTCTCTCCCAGCAGGACACAGCTCACTGCCCTGGAGCAGAGGATCTGGGCAGGGAACTGAGCTCTGAGCTAGAGAAAGGTGTTGCCTATCGGATTAGAAATCAATGCCCTTTTGATAATGGTACTCAATATAATTATTTATGTGCAGTTTTAATTTCCTCAGTATCTCAGTTAATGTCCATGTTTTGACTCTTATGTGCTTCAATTTTTTTTTGGGCACCCCTAAGTAATAGAATTATTTAGGTTGGAAAAAACCTGTAAGCTCATTGGCTTGCATCAAGCCTGAGAGTGTCAGGGATGTTTTTTTTAATATAGACTTACAGACTTTTCTGAGCACACCTGAGTGAAAACCATGTAAACCAAAGGGAACACAGCCAGATAGGATCCATAGAGCAGTGTTTATCTCAATGTAATTTTCAATCAGTGGAGCTACACTTTCATTTCAGGGAGACAGAGAAGCTGTTATTTTGGATAACTACAAATTTAGGCAAATGGAAATTGCACATGCTCTTCTGCAGATTCAGACATCTTCAAGAGACAGCCTAAGATTGTTTTCATGAATACCATTCCCTTTTAAATCAGTTGCAGTAGTTAGCTGCAAAGAACCTCTTGGGTATTCTGATTTCATTTGTTTTAGAACACAAATCAGGTATATTTAGCTAATCCTCTAAAATTCAGCTGTATTATCTTCTTTTATTAGCCTCTCTAAAATGCATTTTTACTGTTATATTTTAAAGAGGGTTAATATCCCTAGTATAAATCACAGCAGTCTCTTTAGTTCTGGTGCATCTTAAGGTTTACAGAGTTTAAATTATTTAAATGTTGTTTTATGTTGCCTAATTTATTCTGTTAGAGCTGTTGAGAGAGTAAGACCGTCATTAAGACTATTTTACTTGCTTGATGCATCAGATACAGATCTTTTTGAAGAGCTGTTTCTTTCTCAATTATTGTCCAACATCTCAACCAGTCCTTATATTTTTCCTAAATGTTTGAGAACAACTGTAGACAGATGTAAAATACTAAAAATTAGGTAATTATAAAAATTTATTTGATAATAACCACCAGCAGATGCATTCTCTGTATGCCACTGATAAACTGGAAATGCTAGCAAGCCCTATTCTGCCTTCTAAGAACTTGAACATGAGCTGTCATGTGAGCATCTCTGGAATTCTTAAGTATCTTTCCTCCATGCTGTCATTCTGCTACAGACATTTTTCTGTTATTTTTTTTCCTCACCTGATGTGAATTACATGGGACATGCTCACTTCCAGAAAAGACTATTAAGGTGATCCTGTGCAAGTTACCCTCTTTTGTAAAATGCAATTGGGGTTGATCTGTGAAACTCTCAGCAGAGGTCTCCTCTCTCCCACATGTGCCCTGTTTACTCTGAATCACGACTTCCACTCAGTGAGCTACAGAGGCTTGGCACAGAAAACAGCAAGGAGACCAGTGAGCCGGCGTTTCCTGGGGCAAAATGAGGACATGCATGTTTTCCTTTAGATGGAGATTTTAAAGCCAAGTGGCTTATGTATAATTCCTTGGATTTATTTAAAAAGTTGGCTTTAATAGGTGAATGGGGTTACAGCAAGAATGAGGAATCTAGTCACAGTTTAGCCACTGATCTGGATGATTTCTTAATAGTCACGTGCCAGGACTTTTAGAAAGAGACTGGAATTTGGGTGTCCCAGTTTAGAGTCCCATTTCTGATTTTGATTTAATTTACTTTTCATTTATTTCAGAGGAACATTTAAAAATGCTGCCTGGTTATATTAGGTGGAAACATAAAACAATTCCTTTGAAACAAGCTGGGTGCATCTTGGCCCAGGGTTTTGTTCAAAGAAAGTACTTTTACAAATTCCCTTTCTGTTGTTTTCTTATCCATATTATGGATCCAGAAATATTAATAATGTAAAGCTTTTGCATGTCTTTTAAGGATATTTTGCTCTATCTGAAATCCCTATAAAGCTGTAAAAGCTAGAAATCAGGCGTTCCTATCTTTTGAGCCTACAGTCAAGTGTTTGTACACGAATTTGCGTTTTGAACCCATGCATGTTTCAAACTGGTTCGCAGCGTGCTGAGAGTGGGGGCAGATATGAGAGTTGCCTTAAGGACAGCTTCTCAGTATGCCAACTGGATGCTCTTCCAAAGAGATTGCTCATGAGCACCCATTTGACTGCACAACACCACAAACCCTTCATCTCACGTGTGGGCCAGTGCTGAGCATTCAGGATGTGACCATGAAGGAGAGAAAGGGGGATGTAATCATTACACCTGTGTCTCTTTGCCAGCCTCACATTCCTACCATCTCTCCCAGGGAAACAATTCACTTCTGACCACTCTAGCACAGCCTGGGCAAGGCAGTGTAGCAGTGGCTCCTGAGGGCATGTCAGCCCCACAGGGACATGAACCTCAGAAATGGAAAAGTTCAACTTCACTGACCTTCTGGGTGCATCCTTGATCTTTGTTTTCAAGAAACTTCAGCAGAAATTCAGTCAAACAGGCAGGGACTATATTTTTATTTTAAACTGCAATAGAGAAAAGGAGAAAACTCCACCAAGATCTTCATGTAGGACTTTTTCCTAGTCCTACATAGATGTAGCCGTCTCACCTACACATTATACATAGATATATTCCTTGTGAATAATTGCAGTCTAAAGAAGGGGCGCTTCAGAGCTCTGTGATGGGTTTGTTAATTCTCAAATTCAGAGACCCCTTAGGACTAGGAGGGGATTACCTGTTTGGGGGGGATAGACTTAACCCCTAAGGTCTCTGAAGGCAGCTGTGCAACAGTGAAAAGTGGAAACCTAAGACAGGGATTTGCTGTTTGAAGTAAGATTTAGAAAGTATCAAGGAATGTAGGGTATTTGGGATCCTTGCTGGAAGTGGAGGGAAGCAGAGGCAGCTGAGAGCAAAAGCAGGGAGCCCAAGTGACCTGACAGACAAGCAGTTCTCCATGATAGGCTTTTATATTTCCTTGTACTGTCACCTACTACTCGCCATCAGAGAGATGCTCCTGGTTAGATCAACCAGCACAAACCAGCTCTGCTGATTAGACAGGCAAATCTGCCCTGGCTCTGACACATTCCAGCAGTCCCTTCAGTAGGACTGATGTAGTTTGATTCAGATTCCAATTTAATGCAATTTGTGTGTAAATGTGTGTGTGAGAATATAAAATCAGACACAAATTACTGAGCTCACTTGCTCTCCACCACAGATATTTGAAAAGGTGTGAGGAAAAAAGGAGATGTATTTATAGTACAACATTGCAACATTGTATAAAGGAATTAATTAGAACAATTGAGATATCTTACAATTTTTGTGGGTTTTTTTATTTTTTTTAAGTGGCAAGCAGAAAATCAGAAAGGAGCTGATCTAAGTTAATTGAATGAAAATGAATTTTATAAAAGGCGATAACAACCTATTTAAGTGTCACCATAACTCTTGATATTTAAATATATGATCCTTATCAGACAGCTTTGATTAGCGTTTAAGCAAAACTAAATTTTGTTTTAATCAAAGTTATGATGTTAACTGCTTATTTCACAGTTTGCTTGTGGTGTATTAGCAGTAATTTTTTATGTAATGTAAAAAACAGATAGATTAAATGCTATCTAGAAGGATGATTATTATTTTAGAATTAGTTATAATTTTATATAAATTATATATGATGAATAATTGTATTTATTTATAATTATGAAATATTATCTAGATTATTAGATAGATAAAGTATTATATACCTACCTCCCTTCTAGGTAAGTGTAGCTTCAATGGTGACATTCACTAATTCAATATTTAAAATGGTTTAATGCAACTTCTGGTATAAAGGGGCTTTTTTCCTCTTCTCTTGCTTCCCAGCCACATATTTAGTGGAGTTTTAATATGTAACTATGTATTTGATACAGCTTTGTCAATGAAGGCAAAGTCAAGAATGATTTAGTTATAAAAGCAGTTTGTGGTTATCTGTGGGTGTATGTTTGACACTTTGGATTCATCTTTTCTTATCTGCTGAGAAACTTCCTGGATCTTTATCTTTGCAATGGGTAATTTCCCTGGATTTGAGGGCCAGACATATAGGTATATTCCTCATAATATAATATTAGGAATGTTAGAGATATTTTCAATTCAAGCCTTGTAGGTAAAGACAGATATCTTGCATTCTGAGCCTTTTTTTGCCTGGGAAGTCAACACAGAATTTGGAAGATAAGATATGATGTTCCTGGGGTAACCATGTTAATTCTTGCAAGAAGCATGAAACACAGAGTTACACAGGGGTACAGACTCAGAACAGTACAAGACAGAGAGTTGTGCCAAGGGAGCTCCTAAGACAAGGGCATGGGCAAAATAGCCACCAGTAGGGAATGATGGCCATTTTCTCATTTTCCCCACCAGTAGGGAGCGGTGTCCCCTACTCTAGGTGACAGAGCACGCTGGCTGCCTGCATCTTTTGACAAGTCAATAGCTACAAATTGTATACTGGTCTGACCAGCAAGGATTATGCATGTATTTTAAGAAAAACAGGACTTACATCCAGCTGAAAACTGTTTTTATTTTTTTCTTCCCTTGCAGCATCAATGTGTTCATTCAAATGTTGATCAAATTATCTGCTGTCTAAATAAGAGCAAGTTAAGGATGCCCACTAAGGGCAATGAAACCATCACCCCTTTTCCAAGGAGGAAACAGTCTGCTGTTTACTCCATGCTCTTAAATCTATGCCATTGTTTCATGGTGTCATTGAGATGTGGAATTCCATCAGGACTAGCTCTGAATGCCTGTTTTGCAAATGGGGAAGCCTGGACCTTGGTGTCATCTCCACCATGGATCTGTTGTGTCTCCTTCAGAAAGTCTTAAGTAGCTGCAATGCATTCCCTGTGTTCCTGTCAACTCCTTTAGTTAGTTTTCTCTTTTAACTTGTCAGTCATGGCTCATGATGTAGTAGATGCTGTGGAAAATGGATGTCAGTCCTTGGAAGACCATCATTAAGTCAGGGGTGTGTGTCTTCTTTACATTCCATATGAATCTATATTAGAAATATAGAAATCTAGTGTAGATGGTAAGCATGAAAAGAGCTGGTACTGAGATTTTTATAGTTGTACTCAGAATTTAATAATAATTGTGCCTTTTTAAAGAAAAGCTTGTGGAACAATTTCAGTTTTGAGGTAAAGAGGCAGGGTGAGGGTGAGCTATGAATCTGTGCGTGTGCGTGTCTCTGTGTGTGTGTGTTTGTGTGTGTTTTACCACCAATAATTTAATCCCAAACAGATTAGTAGATCATATCACTCTGTAAGCAACCAAAGGGGTGAAGAAGTAAACTCTAGGACACCGTTTTTAGAACAGCTGTTGTTTCCCAATACCCTGCTAGGAGTGAGTGAGAGGGGAAGCAGGTGTGTGTTGGTTTGATTTGGAGGAATTCTTTGTAATGAAGCTAAGTGACACCATAGGTTAAGTACAAGGAAATTGCATGACACTCTCCTTTTCTCTTAATAAATAATCATTAACAAATGACAAGATAATTTAAATGCTGTTGCCATACAATAGGAGCTAACATGGTTCAAGATTTGTCAAAAGAAGGAACAATTAATTTCTCATTATATTTTACTATTTTACATGCAGTTCACATATTTCTGTGATTTCAGGTAGTTAAAAGTCAAGCACTTTAAAGGAGTTCCTTTACTGAGCAAAGGTTTTGATAATTTTTTTAAAGCAACCCTTAAAATGGCTATTTCTGGGGTTTTTTAACATCTCCACCCCCCTTTAAATCACTATTAGATCTTCTATTTACTCTTACAGATTAAAAAGTTATGCTAAAGTTGTGCTAAATTAAGGTGAAGATGGAGTTATGCTGCACCTGTTAAAATCTGCTGGACTACAATGTAAACAGACATAGTGAAATGACTACTTTAGGCTTCTTCATATTTTTTAAAGTCTTTTACAAGGAACCATAATTGGCTGAGATGATTGCATTTTTTTGCAGTCTGTAGAAAGGAACAGTGATGTTTCAGAAGTGCTGACTGAAAATAATACAGGGTTTTTCTGGTCTACTAATTTGTATCCTTGGCTTTCGTAGTTCTTCTCCTTATAATTTGCACAGCATGGTGTGTTTTGAGGCAATTACAACACCAATTCTAGAACAGATTTCTCTCCTTGACTGGACATAATGCTGGAAAAAGGGAAACAGATTTTTCCTTTAACCTGAAGAAAATTAAGGTCCTTTTTTAAGAAAGCAATTAAACATACACAACATATGTTTGTGATTGATAAAGAGCGACATAGCTCAGACCTGTGAAATATTTAGGCATTTGAATGTATTCAGATTTAAATAGGCAAATATTTGTGTGTTACATTAATAAAGGAGAAGACATTCCCCGGGATTATCAGTATAGTCTCAACAATGTAAGGCATAGCACAGCAGTAAAGCACATGCCTGAAACACCTTTGGAGAAAACATCCTTTTAACTCTCATCCATGGCAACACTTCCTTTTTTTTTTTTTT
>VWZP01004431.1:7194-18737 GCA_013396995.1 Dicaeum eximium | reverse complement strand
GGGAAATTCCCAAGGGAGAGCGGGAAATTCCCAACGGAGGGCGGGAAATTCCCAAGGGAGAGTGGGAAATTCCCAACAGAGGGTGGGACATTCTCAAGGGAGGGCAGGAAATTCCCCATGGAGAGTGGGAAATTCCCGTCGGAGAGCAGGAAATTCCCAAAGGAGAGTGGGAAATTCCCAAAGGAGAGCGGGAAATTCCCAAAGGAGAGCAGGAAATTCCCAATGGAGGGCGGGAAATTCCCAATGGAGGGCAGGAAATTCCCGGTGGGGAACACGGAAGGGGTGAAGGTGAGCGGGGGCAGAATTCCCAGGGGTTTTGGGGATCCCACCTGAGCTGCAGGTGAGGGCAGGAGCTGCCCCTCCCCAGGACCTGGATCACCTAGATCACCTGGATGAGCTGGATGCAGAAATCCTGGGAATGTCCAGAGCTGGGTCCAGGCCAGGGAAACCTGCTGGGAAGGGGCTGGGGCCTGGAAAAGGTACAGGGAATTCCCATGGGATCAGACCCCATTCCCATTCCCATGAGACCAAACCCCATTCCCACGGGATCAGACCCCATTCCCATTCCCATGAGACCAAACCCCATTCCCACGGGATCAGACCCCATTCCCATTCCCATGAGACCAAACCCCATTCCCACGGGATCAGACCCCATTCCCATTCCCATGAGACCAAACCCCATTCCCACGGGATCAGACCCCATTCCCATTCCCATGAGACCAAACCCCATTCCCACGGGATCAGACCCCATTCCCATTCCCATGAGACCAAACCCCATTCCCACGGGATCAGACCCCATTCCCATTCCCATGAGACCAAACCCCATTCCCACGGGATCAGACCCCATTCCCATTCCCATGAGACCAAACCCCATTCCCACGGGATCAGACCCCATTCCCATTCCCATGAGACCAAACCCCATTCCCACGGGATCAGACCCCATTCCCATTCCCATGAGACCAAACCCCATTCCCACGGGATCAGACCCCATTCCCATTCCCATGAGACCAAACCCCATTCCCACGGGATCAGACCCCATTCCCATTCCCATGAGACCAAACCCCATTCCCACGGGATCAGACCCCATTCCCATTCCCATGAGACCAAACCCCATTCCCACGGGATCAGACCCCATTCCCATGAGACCAAACTCCATTCCTGTAGGATCAGACCCCATTCCCGTGGGATCAAACCCCATTCCCACAGGACCAAACCCCATTCCCACGGGATCAAACCTCATTCCTGTGGGATCAGACCCCATTCCTGTGGGATCAGACCCCATTCCCATTGGATCAGACCCCATTCCCATGGGATCAAACCCCATTCCCTGTTCCCAGACGCCATTCCTGTGGGATCAGACCCCATTCCCATGGGATCAGACCCCATTCCCACAGGACCAAACCCCATTTCCTGTCCCCAGACCCTCCCCATCGGTCTGTGACTGTTCCCCTTTTCCTGCCCCTCCAGGGGCATTCCCAGATCCCGGGGACCCCCTGGAGAAGCCATTCCCAGAGGAGGAGCCAGCGGGGCCTGGGGACAGCTCCAGGAACAAAGCGGGACGGAGCAGGGACAGCGGTGAGGGGACACGGGGGGACATGGAGACTGCCAGAGCCGGTGACACCTGGGGATGTCCCAGTGCTGGTGACACCTGGGGATGTCCCAGTGACACCTGGGGATGTCCCAGTGCTGGTGGCACCTGGGGATGTCCTAGACCAGTGACATCCAGAGATGTCCTAGTGTTGGTGACACCCAGGGATGTTCTGGAGGTGGTGACACCTAGAGATGTCCTGATGTTGGTGACATCCAGAGATGTCTTAGTGCTGGTGACACCTGGGGTTGTCCCAGACCAGTGACATCCAGAGATGTCCCAGTGCTGGTGACATTCAGAGATGTCCCAGTGCCGATGACACCCGGGGATGTCCCAGATGCCATCAGTGCCATTTCCCCCCCCAGCCCCGGCCCCACCACGTCCCGATGTCACCTTTGGGGACGACGTCGATGACCTGGTGGATTCCCTGGGACTTGGCAGCGGCGCCGATGGAGCTGGGAGCACACCGGGAACACCGGGGGGGTGAGGGAACACCGGGATGGGGACGGGGACGGGGTGGTCCCAGTGCCACCCCCGGTGCCACCCCTGGTGCCTGTGCCCAGCCAGGGGCTCCGGAAGGGCCGTGCCGGGATCCAGGAGCTGCTGGGAGGAGGCTCCACAGGAAAAACCCTGGAGCAGCCGGGAAAGGCAGAATTCCGGCCGGATCCCAAGGAGCAGGGGCAGCCGGGTGAGCAGGGATGGGGCTGCGGCCGTGGGAAGTGTCTTCCAGAGGGTCAGTCCCACTGGGAATGCTGAGGGAGGAGCAGTGCAGGTGTTTTCCAGAGGGTCAGTCCCACTGGGAATGCTGAGGGAGGAGCAGTGCAGGTGTTGGGAATTTCGGGAATCGTGACCCAGGGCCGTTGTTCCGCAGGGCCAGGCGGGTGCCGGGCTGAGCCGGATTTTCCCTTTGGATCCTACGAGCCCTCGGTGGCCTCGGGGACCGAGCGGAGACGGGGACGGAGGTACCGGGGGGCAGGGGGATGTCCCCACCCAGCCACCTCCCCAGTGTCCCCAGTGTTCCCAATGCCCCAGTGTCCCCACTGTCCCCTGCCCAGTCTCCAGTGTTCTCTGCCCAGTCTCTGGTGTGTCCAGTGTCCCCATTGTCCCCTGCCCAGTTCCAATGTCCCCAGTGTCCCTGCCATGTCCCCAGTGTCCCTGCCCAGTCTCCACTGTCCCCAGTGTCCCTCTCCCCCCACAGGTGTCCAGCTGGGGGCAGCTCCCGACGTCCCTCTGGGGCTGCCTGGCTGGGGCTGAAGGACGACGATTTCCTGGGATTGGGATCGAAGGATGAGGATTTCCTGGGACTGGGACAGAAGGACAAGGATTTCCCGGGGTTAGGACAGGACAAGGATTTCCCAGGACTGGGATCAAAGGACAATGATTTCCCGGGATTAGGACAGAAGGACAAGGATTTCCCAGGACTGGGACAGAAGGACAATGATTTCCCGGGATTGGGACAGAAGGACAAGGATTTCCTGGGACTGGGATCAAAGGACAAGGATTTCCCAGGATTACGACAGAATGACAAGGATTTCCTGGGACTGGGATCGAAGGACAAGAATTTTCTGGGACTGGGATCAGAGGACAAGGATTTCCCCGGATTAGCACAGAAGGACAAGGATTTCCCAGGATTAGGACAGAAGGACAAGGATTTCCCGGGATTACGACAGAAGGACAAGGATTTCCCAGGATTGGGATCAAAGGACAAGGACTTCCTGGGACTGGGATCAAAGGACAAGGATTTCCCAGGACAGAAAGACAAGGATTTCCCAGGACAGAAGGACAAGGATTTCCTGGGACAGAAGGACAAGGATTTCCTGGGACAGAAGGACAAGGATTTCCCGGGACAGAAGGACGAGGATCACCTGGGGCCAGGCCCCGGTGCCCCGGGGCAGCAGGACGGGAGCTGGCTCAGCGCTGCCCTGGCACGGAAGCGATCCCAGGCCGAGGCTCCAGAGCAGAATTCCCACCCCCACAGGGTCCCGGAGCCCCCCAAGCCCGGCAGGTAAAGGCTCCTCCTGGGAACTCCCACCTGGGATTGAGGAGATCTCCTGGATCGGGATTCCCAGCCCAGGGTGTCCTCCAGGTGTACCAGGGGATGTCCCTGTCCCAGGGTGTCCTCCAGGTGTGTCAGGGGCTGTCCCTGTCCCAGGCTGTCCTGCAGGTGTGCCAGGGGCTGTCCCTGTCCCAGGTTGTCCTGCAGGTGTGCCATGGGGATGTCCCTGTCCCAGAGTGTCCTGCAGGTGTGCCATGGGGATGTCCCTGTCCCAGAGTGTCCTGCAGGTGTGCCATGGGGATGTCCCTGTCCCAGAGTGTCCTGCAGGTGTGCCAGGAGATGTCCCTGTTCCGGAATTCCCCCTACCTGAGCTCTTCCCACCTCTCAGTTCTCACTCATCCCTCCCAGTTCCCGGGAAGAGGCTCCCCTGGCTCAGCTCACCTGGGACACAGGTGTCACCTGGGAGGGCTCAGGTGAACCAATGTAGGGGCAGAGAACGCCCAGACGGAGGTTTGGGGTGTCCCTGTTCCCTCTGAATCCAAAAGGTGGGATGCATGACATTGGACAGGTGGGGTGGGACAGGTGACATGGCACAGGTGACACAGGTGGCACAGGTGACACAGGTGGCAGAGGACGGGCTGGTCTGGGGGAGGGCCCTGGCTCCCCTCACTCTCCCTGTGGGATTCGTTTCCCGATCCAGGCTGGAGCTCCCTGCTGGGACACGGCCCCGTGGGCAGGTGGCAGCAGGTGAGGTCTCTGTCACCCCCAGGTGTCCTCTGAGTCACCTGGCCTGGGGAGGGGACACCTGGGGACCCTGGGCCCTCTGGAACCAGGGGAGCTGTGCCATGGGATGGGATCCCTGGGATGGGATGAGATCCATGGGATGGGATGGGATCCCTGGGATGGGATCCATAGGATGGGGTGGGATCCATGGGATGGGATCCATGGGATGGAGTGGGATCCATGGGATGGGATCCATGGGATGGGATGGGATCCATGGGATGGGATGAGAATCCATGGGATGGGATGGTTCTGTTCCTGCTGCCGAGTCCCAGGGATGGATTTGTCCCATTTTCCACCCCAGCAGGGCAGGAGGTGCCGGGTCCTGCCACGCCGGCTCAGGTGGGTGCTGGGGCAGGAGTGGGGAGGAGTCCCTGGGGATCCCGTGGGAACTTGGGGGGCTGGGCATGGATCAGCATTGCCAGGAGAGGGGAGCTGCCCTTCCCAGCCTCTCCTGGAGCATCCCTGTGTCCCCCCAGGAGGATCTGGCTGCTCCTCCAGCCCAGCCCCGCCTGGAGAATTCCCGAACTCTCCCATCCTGGCTCTGCCCGGAGCAGCCGGGAGCTTTCCCAGCCCAGAAGCACCAGGAGGATCCAGGGGCTCTCCCCTCCCAGCCCCACCAGGATTCCCAAACTCTCCAATCCCATCCGTGCCAGGAGCATCCCAGCTGTGGGATCGCCCTGCACAGCCTCCAGGCCCGGCTGGAGGAGCTGGAAAACCAGGTGGGGACTGAGGCTGTCACCTGTGGGTGTCACCTGGGGTCACCTGTGGGGCCCTGGCTGCGGGAGCTCTGTCCCCGGGGTGGCACCTGGAGCCCGTCCCGCTTCCGCAGGTGCGGGCGCTGGAGCTGGAGCGGGCACGGTGGGGACCGGTCCTGCAGGATCTCCCAGAGAGCTCCCACAGGTAACAGGGTCTCACCTGTGCTCCCAGCTCCCTGCTCACCTCCCCGGGCTGGGAGCGCTGGGATTCTTCCCGATCTGTCCTGGGCAGGGGCCAGGGAAAGGTGGAGGAGCAGCACGAGAAGGAGCAGATCCCATCCCGGAGCCAGGACACAGCACAGGATCACCCCAGGTCCCAGGATCACCCCAGATCCCAGGAGCGGGACGAGCAGCTCACAGGTAAATTCCCTCCAAGTGCATCGTTCCAATGAGACCCTCTGCTCCATCCCAACAGTGTCAGAGCTGATCCCATGGAATCCAAATGGTCCTGGGACAAATCCTGCTCTCCAGAAGGAGCCCTGGGCCTGTAGATCCCTGTCCCATCTCCTGGGGGATTCCTGACCAGAGGCTCTGCTGGTCCAGGTGTCCAGTGGCACTCGAACAGGGGCTCAGCTCCATCCAGGATTCCCAAAAAACAGGGAGAAGTTGTCCCTGGTGAGCCAGAGGCCGGGAGCCAAGGCTGGCAAAGTCCTGCCTTCCATGGGCAGATCCCACAGGGGGATGTCCCAGTCCTGGGATGGGATGGAGCACGAGCACGGGGGTTTTCCACGTGGGATTTACTTCCGTGTGGATGGAGGGGAGATCCCAGCTCCTGTATCCGGGGTGCTCTGTGCCTCTGGCAGCGCTCCAGGACAGGCTGTGCCGGCAGCAGCGGGAGCAGAGCCGGCTCCAGGAGGCCGTGGCCGACTTGGAGACCAGGCTGGGAGAGCGGGAGCAGCTCCTGGAGCAGGTGAGGGCCTATCCCAGTGCTGTGGCCCTGTCCTGGAGCTCTGGCTGTGTCCACGTCTGGGTGCCTGCCCATGTCCCTGTCTGTGTCCCTGCCCGTGTCCCTGTCCATGTCAGTGCCCAGCCCCTCCCAGAGCTCCCTGTCCCTCTCTCTGTCCTTGTCTCATGTCTCTGTCACTGCCCTGTCCCTGTTCCTGTCCCTGTCCCTGCCTGTGTCCCTGTCCTTGCCCATGTTCCTGCCCGTGTTCCTGCCTGTGTCCCTGTCCCTGTCCTTGCCTGTGTCCCTGCCCGGCCCCTCCCAGACCTCCCTGTCNTCTGTCACTGCCCTGTCCCTGTTCCTGTCCCTGTCCCTGCCTGTGTCCCTGTCCTTGCCCATGTTCCTGCCCGTGTTCCTGCCTGTGTCCCTGTCCCTGTCCATGTCCTTGCCTGTGTCCTTGTCCCTGTCCATGTCAGTGCCTAGCCCCTCCCAGAGTTCCCTGTCCTTCTCTCTCTCCTTGTCCCATGTCTCTGTCACTGCCCTGTCCCTGTCCCTCTCTTTGTCCCTGTCCCATGTTCCTGTCCGTGTCCATGTCCCTGCCTGGCCCCTCCTGGAGCTCTCTGTCCCGTGTTCCTGTCCCTCTCTTTGTCCATGTCCCTGTCCCTCTTTTTATCCCTGTCCATGATCCTGCCTGGCCCCTCCCAGAGCTCTCTGTCCCTGCCCTGTCCCTGCCTGGCCCCTCCCGGAGCTCGCTGTCCCTGTCCCTGTCCCTGTGCCTGTGCCTGTCCCTGCCCTGCCCTGTCCCTGTCCCTATCCCTGTCCCTGTCCCTGTCCCTGTCCTATCCCTGCCCTGTCCCTGCCCTGCCCTGTCCGTGTCCCTGCCCGGCCCCTCCCGGAGCTCACTGTCCCTCTCTCTGTCCCTGTCCCTGTCCCTGCCCTGCCCTGTCCCTGTCCCTGTCCCTGCCCTGTCCCTGCCCTGCCCCTCCCGGAGCTCTGTCGGCCCCAGGAGCGCCGCAGGGCCGCGGCCGAGCGCTGCAGGGCGGATTCGCTGCGGGAAGCGCTGGAGGAGCAGCGCCGGCTCTCGGCACAGCTGCTGGCCATGGAGAGGGCGGCGCTGGAGGAGGCCAAGGCGAGCGGGGACCGTGTCTGGGGTGATCCCGAGAGCTGGGAGGGGCTGCAGCTTCCCGAGGGAATCGCTGTGCATTCCGTGGAATGCTGGGACGGGGGCCTGGGTGCGCTCTGGGAGTGACTGGGATGGGGCTTGGAACCGGCTGGGAGGGACTGGGCTGGGAAAGGGGCTCAGAACCAGCCAGGTGGGAGCGGGAAGGGACTTGGAACCATCTGAGCGGGAGCAGGGCTGGGAAAGGGGCTCAGAACCAGCCAGGATGGGAGTGGGACTGGGAAAAGGGCTGGGAAACAGTCAGGATAGGAGTAGGACTGGGAAAAGGGATAGGAACCAGCTGGGTGAGAGTGGGACTGGGAGAAGGGTTCAGAANCTGTGCATTCCGTGGAATGCTGGGACGGGGGCCTGGGTGCGCTCTGGGAGTGACTGGGATGGGGCTTGGAACCGGCTGGGAGGGACTGGGCTGGGAAAGGGGCTCAGAACCAGCCAGGTGGGAGCGGGAAGGGACTTGGAACCATCTGAGCGGGAGCAGGGCTGGGAAAGGGGCTCAGAACCAGCCAGGATGGGAGTGGGACTGGGAAAAGGGCTGGAAAACAGCCAGGATAGGAGTAGGACTAGGAAAAGGGATAGGAACCAGCTGGGTGAGAGTGGGACTGGGAGAAGGGTTCAGAACCAGCTAGGATGGGAGAAGGGCTGGGAACCAGCTGGGTGGGAGTGGGACTGGGAAAAGGGCTGGGAAACAGTTGGGTGGGAGTGGGACTGGGAAAAGGGCTCAGAACCAGGCAGGATAGGAGTGGGACTGGGAAAAGGGCTGGGAAACAGTTGGGTGGGAGTGGGACTGGGAAAAGGGCTCAGAAGGAGCTGGGTGGGAGTGGGACTGGGAAAAGGGTTCAGAACCAGCCAGGATGGCAGTGGGACTGGGAAAAGGGCTCAGAAGGAGCTGGGTGGGAGTGGGACTGGGAAAAGGGCTCAGAAGGAGCTGGGTGGGAGCAGGGCTCGGGGCTGGAAGGGGCTCAGAACAGGCCAGGTTGAGCCTGCTGGATGCCCACACAGGGCCGCAGCACCCCGGCTGGAAGCAGCCTCTGGGAGCGGCCTCTGGGAGGGGCAGGGCCGGGCTAAAGGAGGGCAAACCCTCCGGGAAGCAGCACCTGGAGCTGTCCCTCGCCCCCAGGACGCGTGGCTGGAGGAGCAGCGGGCAGAGCTCCGGGATCGCTCTGAGGAGCGGCGGCGGCTGGCGGCCGCCTGGGCCGAGTTCCACACCCGGGAGCGGCTGAGCCGGGAGCGGGCGGAGCAGGACAAGGAGCGCGCCCTGGGCATGGACTCGGCGCTGAGGAGCCTGGCCAAGGTCCCCGATGCCCCGCCCGGGGTCCCGAACCTCCTCCCCTGCTCCGCAGCCCCAAGGACGGACGGGTGATGCTCGCTCGCTGTCCCCGTGCCCGGCCCAGGAGCAGGCAGAGCTGAAGTTCCGGAGCCGGGAGCTGAGATCCAAGGAGGAGCAGCTGGTGAGGGACAGGGAGGAGCTGGATGAGGCCTGGCGGGAGCTGAGGCTGGAAAAGGAGAAGGTTCTCCGGGCTGAGCAGCGCCTGCAGGAGCGGGAGGAGCAGATCCATGCCCTGGCTGATGTAAGCAGAGCATCCAAGCTGGAGTTCCCAGCCAGGAGCAGAGCTGGGGCTGCACATCCCCCCAAGCTGAGGCTCCACATTCCCTGAGAGCTGGGGCTCCACATCCCCCTGGAGCCATGCCCAGGTGCTGTTCCCTGTCCCGGTGCCGTTCCCTGTCCCAGTCCCATCCCCTGACCCAGTACCATCCTCCATCCCATTCCTGTTCCCCATCCCATTCCAGTCCCAGTCCCGTTCCCCATCCCAGTGTTGTTCGCTGTCCTGGTGCTGTTCCCTGTCCCACTCCCATTCCCTGTCCCAGTGCCATTCCCAGTCCCAGTCCCGTTCCCCCATTCCCCTATCGCGGTGCCATTCCCAGTCCCGTTCCCCTGTCCCGGTGCCATTCCCCTGTCCCAGTGCCGTTCCCAGTCCCATTCCCCGTTCCCCTGTCCCAGTCCCGCTCCCCCGTTCCCCTATCCCGGTGCCGTTCCCCTGTCCCAGTGCCGTTCCCAGTCCCATTCCCCATTCCCCTGTCCGTGCCGTCCCCGCAGCGCTCGGTGCAGCAGCAGCAGGACGGGCAGCGGGCGCTGCGGGAGGCGCGCAGCGTGCAGGCCGGGCAGCGGGAGCGGCTGCAGGCGCTGCAGGAGCAGCAGGAGCAGCTCAGGCAGCAGGAGCAGCGTCTGCACCAGGCAAATGCCCCCTTCCCCAGCCCGGGCTCTGCCGGCCGGAGCCGCTCCTGTGCCCATTCCCGTTCCTGTTCCCATTCCCGTTCCTGTTCCCATTCCCGCTCCCGTTCCCATTCCTGCTCTTGTTCCCATTCCCCTTCCCATTCCCGTTCCTGTTCCCATTCCCGTTCCCATTCCCACTCCCGTTCCCATTCCCATTCCCCACGGCCTCTCCCTCCCGCAGGACCGGCTGGGCCTGGCGCGGCAGCGGGAGCAGCTCCAGCAGCTCCGGGAGGAGCTGTCCCCCGGGCCGGGGACGGTCCCCGTGAACGCGCTGGGTGAGGCTCGGCCTCGCGGGGACGTTTACCGGGGATCCTGGCGCTCCAGGGCCGCCCCGGGCTCGCAGGTGGGGGGAGGTGGGAGGCCCTGCCGTGGGGCAGCGGGGACAGGGACGCTCTGCTGTCCCCTCTGCAGCTGCTCCGGTGGCTCCCGGGCTCCTGCCCGCCGTGGGGATGTTCCTGGGGGACGGCGGGGCACACCTGGGCACATCTGGGCACACCTGGGCACACCTGGGCTCGGCCGCGCTCTACGGACACCTGCTGCTGCTCAAGCACCGCGCCCGCATGGTGAGGGGACAGGGACCGAGGGTGGGACAGGGAGGGAGGGACAGAGGGACAGGGCTTGGGAATGGCCAGGGGGGAATGGACAGGGCTTGGGAATGGCCGGGGAGCTGGAAAGGGCTTGGGAATGGCCAGGGGAGTGGAGAGGGCTGGGGAATGGCTAGCGGGAGCTGGGCTGTGGGAAAAGGGTTTGGGACCAGCAGGGTAGGCGCTGGGCTGGGAATGAGACACAGACTTGGCCAGGTGGGATCTGGGAGGGGTTTGGAGCTGGCCAGGTGGGAGCGCTGGGAAAGGGGCTCAGAACCTTCTGGAAGGGGCTGGGAAGCACCAGGATGGGCTCAGCCTGTGGCCCTCTCTGCGCAGGACCACGATTTCCTGGAGAAGGAGCGGCTCTTCCTGGAGTCGCTGAAGAAAGGGCCCTGAACGTCCCTGCATCCCTCAGACACCGCCGGTTGTGTTCACAAACAGAGAAATGTATTTTTGTAAAAATAAATTCTCTGCTGAGAAGCTTCCCCTGCCATTCCTGGCGCTCCTGGGGGCTGGGAATGTGGGATCTGTCCCCGTGGGGGTCTGGACTCTCCCTGGGAACACCCTGGGATGCCCCAAACTGTCCCAGCCCCGCCCTGGGGTGGTCCCACAGCTCCCGGGGTGCTCTGGCTGTTCCTTTTTGGATCTTTCCCATGGAATCCGGGCTGGGCTTGCCCCCATTCCCTGCTCCACTGCTGTCCTCAGCGAGAGAGGGACAGGGAGAGTTTAGGGGCCTTCAACTGCCCCAGAGAAGATTTCGATGGGATTGTGGGGAGAAATTCCTGCCTGGGGCTCAGAGCCCCCCGGGCTGGGGACGGGGGAGAATTCCGGGGGTTTGGGGTCCTTTTCCTGCCATTCCACGGCTCTGTGACTGTCCCGGCGCAGAACCGGGGCCGCGCTGTGACATCAGCGCCGGGCGGGGCTCGGGGGGCCGGAGGGGACACGCCGGGCTCTGGCCACTGTCACACTGTCCCCACCATGGCTGGGCTCTGGCTCCTCGTCCTGCTGGCCCTGGCCGCGCCCTCCTGGGCCACCTGGGACACCTGCGAGTAGGTGACCCGTGCCCCCAGCTGGGCACCCCTTGGGGGTCCCTGAGGGTCCCCTGAGGGTCCCCTGAGGGTGCCCTGTGGTCACCACAGCTCCCCACAGCCCACGGGAGGGTCACAGCCCCGGGCCTGTGCCAGGTTCTGGCACAGCTGCGCAGGCACCAGCTGGGGACAGACGTGGCCCTGGGGTCCCTGTCCCCGTGTCAGGGGTCCCTGAGCCCCTGACAGTGCCCAGGGCTGGCAGTGCTCAGGCACCAGCTGGGGGACAGACCCTGAGGGTCGCTGTGTTGGGGTGTCACTGTCCCTGTCACAGCCCAGAGCTGGCACAGCTGGTCAGGCAGGACCAGGGGGCACAGCCACGTTCCTGGGGGATGTCCCAGTCCCCAGTTCCCTGTCCCCGTGTCCCTGTCCCCGGTTCCCTGTCCCTGTCCTGTCCCCATGTCACGATCCCTGTCCCCG